>JAOVYW010006945.1:19299-42601 GCA_025775045.1 Hiodon tergisus
ACATGAGGTATATTACATAAATGTGTTTCCAGCACTGTAGCACAGCACAGATAGTGTTTTACCTCGACATAGACGGGCTTGTTTTCTGAGGTGATCACGAAGCCCTGGGATGTGGACTGGGGTAAGCGTTCTGCACTGTACAGCTCCATGCTGAATGTCACATTGTTGACCGGGGTCTTTCTGGGTCCAGACCAGGGAACCTGGCTTGGGGTATCCTGGGGCTTGCTGTATGTGCAGTTGAACTGGGGAGAGGGCCACAGTGGTCATTAATTAACAGCCTATCCATGGCTCCTACATTGAGCAACACTGACCCCACACTTCTAAAGACGGTACCGGGGAGAGAGAGTGAATCTGGATGCAAACACAGAATGGAGTGGCAGTTCTCCAAACATCAGGTCGGGAAGAGTTCAAGAGACAGACATTATGGAAAACGCTTGGAGAGTTGAACTCTCAGTGAACATCAGGAAGTTCTTACTTGTGTGGGGGCAGAGAGCCCGGCAATGCCCGGCATCACACATTTGTCACGCTCACCAGGCTTGCCACCCCTTCTTAGAAGGGTATTATCATTAGTACATTGATCATTTGGTATGATCAATGTCCACCCTCTACATAGTGTTTCATACCCTGGCAGTGTGTGTGCACAGTTATTTAAATATACTTTAAATATACATCTAGATAATATATATACCTAAACAAACTTCTGGGTTGATTTGTGCATGGTCAAATGTGGCCCATTAATTCTGGAACCACACGGAAAAATTCCCCCCCCCCCCCCCCCCAAAAAAAAAACCACACAGATGACGAGGTCTTACCAAGATGGAGCTAGTCCTTGAGGTAGCCCTGCTCTGGCCTTCTGTATCCACAGGGAAGCCGCCGTCCCCCGACTCCATGTCCTCGTAATCGCTGATCCAGCTACTCCCGTCCTCCGACTCTGACTGTCTGATCAGAATCTGCCAATCACAAGATGTCTTATTTCAAGCTTCTGGGTAAAGATGGTGTCACCATATTTAACACATGGAAGCTTTAGTTTATTTTACGGCATACCTCGTTCTGTTCAACACAAGACTACTTAGGATGTGCTTATGTCTCTCCTTTTCTAGGCAGATTAGTAGAACATGAATCATACCTTCAAAATCATACCACAGCAATTAGCGCAATGCTCTTTATACTGAAAAATGTTGGCCTGACTGGGGCAGCCCCATTCAAACATCTGAATGCCGGCTGGAGAAGACAAGACGTTCATCGTCATGAACGTCACACACTGTACTCAATCGATACGAAATCTGGCACAATGTTTGGAAACAGTTGAGCTGGAATTAATACAGCGGGTGTCAAAAGGACTCGAAAGGACACAAAACTTTAAATGGCCACTCCAGGAAACAGGCAATTTTCTTTTCTTTTTAAAAAAACATAAAAACTCGCATGACATGAGGACACCAAAACCCAAACCCCCCTCCCAAGGACTTTGGAGAGCATGGAGGAGTGGAATGGATTAAGATGAAGAGCGCCGTTCCCAGTCTTTTCAACTGAGTGGAACTTCTCACTTAAAGACTCCTCTATTCAATCAAAAAGAATCACAGCTGTCACAAGAGACACTGCTGTCACGAGAGGATGCTGAGAACTGAAGTGGACTTCCCCCTCAACCCGCATCTCTGAATGACGATCGTTATAACAATAGGTCAGCAGAGACAAGACTTGACCTCTCAATTGAAAAAACCAGACGGCAGAAATGACTAACTCACAGGGATGACTTCACTGAATTTCCTCTTACCGAGTTAATGTAGACGACCGAAGGGCTGGGGAATGGGAACATGGTGGTCTCACAGCCAGTCAGAGTAGTCTCCAGGATGTAGTGAGTGGCGTTGGATCTGGCCTTACATGACGGGTCCTGAAGAGTGAGGTCAGCTTCTCGATACCCACTTGCCTGGGGGGTGAAGGGGAAAGTGTCACTGCAGGCTAAAGGGTATAAACTGGGCATGCTCTGTTGAAGCAGTGCTTTTATCGACATCTCTTATTCAAATGGAGTATGCATAAATACTCAAGAAGACTGGTGGCACACAACATAGGTTCAAATGGTGAGTTTTGGGTATAAGAGATATCAATGTTGATGATTCATTTTACCAGTGAAAGAAAACTGATTATATTTAATAACTATAAATACTGAAAGATGATATTCTAATCTGGAAAATACAGAAATAGTCTGTATGACCCACCTGCAGACTCTCCTTGTCCACGCTCACCACCATTTTATCCTCCCCGCACTGCACGCCTAGGCCCACGTTCAGGCTGCCCTGGTGCTCCTCTGGCTCCGAGCCAAACCAGGGCTGGTCGTCCAGGGAGGAGGCCGGGTGCAGGTAGGGCAACCCCTGCCCCATGGGTTCGGGGCCCAAGGGGAATGGGAAGGGCAGGCCCTGGTGGGGGGCAGAGCTCCCAGGTCCCGGCTGGGGGTCAGAGTGTCGGAGAATGGCTAGCTCCGGAGGGAACTGGCTCTTCAGAATGTCCTCCACCACATCTGGAAGCCACCGTTAAAACTAAATAAGACACTCTTATCCTACCTGACGGTATTAATGCTAAGAGCTTGACGGGTGACTAGAACTGCAAAACCACACAACAGTTTTCCATGTCCCTCTAATTGCCTATGTGGGTTTTATAAAGATTACTAGGCCACTAGGGTGACAAGTGACAGGAAGCTGGAAGGGGGTCTAACCTGCTTCTCTCAGCCGCAGGTCGAAGTGATTGGCCACAGGCGTGCTAGTGAAGGAGGTGACTGGGCTGTAGCCATGCTCCTCTGCCCACCGGATCAGAGCCTGAGAGCCAGATGGCAAGCGGCGCTTCTTCGTCTTGGACACCTGCATTGTCCTCTCCACATCGGAATCCATGCTAACACTGTCTGAGGTCTGAGAGGGGAAAAAAGACTTAAACACAACTTCAAGCCAGTAAGGCTACAAAATATGTAGACGCCATTGGTTACTACGTACAAATTTACATCTGCTCTTTATGTAACTCTTTTGGACCACATTTTAAAATTTCAATATACTTTAATTGCATTTAGAAAATTGTTATGGGATGAACATTATTAGCTTTTAGCATTTTTTCCTGCCAGTTTTTTGTGATTTTCTTAAAAATGATCTGTAGATCTCCACTGACAGTCTATAATGGTTTGTTAAAGAAAAACAAGACACTGGTTTACTTTCCCATAAGACTAATGAAGAGAGGCATGGGCTTGATACACACAGTGTTCTACTGCACCAAACGCATCCCTTCCTGCTCCAGATTTTCATTTCACAGATAGCGCAACTTCAAAAAAAGTCCCCATTGTTTCCACTCGTGTTGCCAACGTTTTGCCAGCAATCAACGGTTCCGATTTGTTATCATCGTTGGAGCCCAAGAGTGGTGCCTTGTTATGACTCAACACCAAGATGAAACGAACCGTCTCTGCAATTGAAATCATCCCATGCCGTTTTAGGGGTGAAAAGTGATTTATAGCCTGGGGTCCGACACAGTAGCCCTAGCAGGGCTTGTAGGTCATCTCCCAGCCCTCAACCGCGCGACACCAATGTGTCCGATTTCACCCGAATTCCCCATTTGTTCCCCAGTTGTTTGGCTGTTAACGCAAGCGGACGCTAATCCCTTCCCACAGCCGGTTCCCACGGATACACACAGTGCCATGCCCAATCCTCCGACGGTAGCAAAGCTTTGATTTTACAAGGCTATCATATCACACATATCTGACATTCTCCCTTTGTTGGCTGACTCAGAGCGCTGGTTCACACACACACGGACAGTCACGTGACGGGATGCTCACAGACACGTGGACCTGAAGACTGCAAGAGAGGCGGAAACGTACGCTCCTTTCAGTTTACACAGCAAAGTGCCTTATAAACAGCCAGCGTATCCGCCGTCCATCTCAACCCTGATAATGCCACTGTCTCCTCCTCTGGGACAACACTGCTTTCCCCCAGCCCAGGCCTCCTGATATTTTTGGGGAGGTCAGCATCACAGGGTACCGAAGTGTGGGAGAGTCGAGCTTTGGGTCACTGATGTGTTTTTACATGCTTGCTCTCCAAATGGCCCCCAGTCCCCAGCCCCGTTGATTTAGCGCTTCTTCAGGGCAGCTGCGTAAACTGTCGAGCCTGGACATCTACACGGAGGGTGAGAACCAGAACCGGCTCAGTTATTCTGTTATCCTCTGGGGGACGGGGTAATAGTTTGTATGGCAATGATCGACAACTAATGACCTACAGTTCATTACAGTACCTACAGTACTGTACTGCATGACCACTGTAAAGCCAGTTATACTGCTTGTGGCTTTAAATTGCTAATTGCCCGGTTTCATTGCATATCTTCTAGTTAAAAAATAAGGAAAATTTGTTTTTTTGGACTTTAATCTGATACAATTGTTGTGAAAATTTGTCGTCAATTTGCAAAGAAATGTCTACTTACACATTTCCCTTTTGTGCTCAATTAATATTAATTTCTCTTATACTGCAAATTGTAAATTTTGTGATAATGATTTAGTGTTCTGTGACATTCCACACTAATATTTTTAGTTTTCTGAAAGCCGCACTGATAAAAAAACACCCACAGGGATTTTTAGTGAAGTGGGTGGAGCAGAGGGGAAGAAAAGGCTTGAAACCCAAGCAAAAACCCAGCTCTGAAACAGCAGCACTCATAACTCACTTTGTGCCGGATGACGAATGAGTGAGGCCAGCCGCACATGAAAAAAATACTCAGATGGCTTTGGCTTGCCGGAGCCTCACTTCCGCGCCACAGTCCGAGGCAGGGTACGCTTTCACCCTTCTTACAGGTGACAAATTAACGGGGAGCTGACGTAGCACCACAACATTTGGCTCATGGGCAGATTTTGGTCGATCCGGCTGCCCAGTGGGGTGCCAGGGGATGCCAGTGCTTGACATGGGGCATCTGTTTGTCCGTGTTTCGGTGCGTGTGGGGAAGGGAGACAAAAAGAGAGAGCAAAGAGAGTGTGCTGTCCACACCGCCTGCAGTAGACCTACCACAATATCCAGCTTGCCCATCACACCCTGGACTTTGATCACCCAGTTGACAGACTTCTCACACTTGAGCAGGAGCACCAGGTTGCGGGGCAGGTTTCTGTCGGTGGCCAAGGGCCTGATGTCAATGATGACATCCACCTGGAAGGCGCTGAGAAAAAGAGAAAACGAGAGAGTAACAATCATTAAAAAGGTTCTCCAGAATGCCATGGGTTTGCAAATTTATCAGACTTATTCCATATTATCATGTCTCCTGCGTCTGGCCAACTGATTAAAAAATTGGACTCACTCCCAGAAAATGCAGGACATGTGCGTAGCAGAGTTACTACGATGGTGCGAGCTGGCTTTGACATAACATGGCTGCTGCATTCTCTCCGTGCTAGCGGTCTTTAGAGGATTTCTGCTGGAGCGGTGCCACTCCGTAGGATACTTAAGCGATTGCCGAAACCCCAGGTGTTACAGGAGAGAGCAGCTTAAGCGCTATCTGAAACATATCAGTGCTCGGGCAGGCTAAGCTCCCCTTTTAACATTGCCCTTACCGTGAGGAAAGTCCAAATTAACTAGAATATTTTTCTTGCGTTGTCAAATATAAAAGATGCCAAAATCTTTACGGCATGGGAGTAATCTGACAGTCAGTCACACACAGGCACACGTAACCACACAGATAAAACGGCCCTATTGAGCCAATTAGTGCTGAAATGTTCTCTGAATGAACCACTTGAGTTGTGCCTGGTCTTGTTACACTTAAGATAGGTCTAATTACAGGCTGGCAAGGAAAATTGTTTTCCACAACTGAACGACTATGAAATAAATATCTCCAGTTATTTCAGAAGAGTCGTAAAATGTGAGGGCCCCACGCCGGATCAGAGCAGACAAACTGTCCAATAACTGAAACGCTGTCCAGCTGACGTATAACTGATTTGGTGGGATCGGGGCTCACCTGCTGGAGTTGGGGGCCTGCAGCTCAATGATATGGACCTCGTTGTCCTTAGTCTGTCCCGACAGAATGCAGCCCCTGGAGGGCTGTGGCTGCTCGTACTCCGCCAGGTAGTTCAGCGACAGGAAATTATTGTCAATTTTGCAGGTGTCAGAAAATACAGGGTCTGAAAGACACAGGTTTCACAGAGAACCATTAGTGGAGTCCCTTCTGGCCAAGGGGATGCATTCGAAGGGTAAGGAAAGATGGTGGTCATTTTCTTTGCTTCACATTCATACTAAAAACAAAGTTCTTTGTCTTAATGGGATTTAAGTCCTGGGGCATAAAAATGACTCCGCAATACTTTCCAAGTGTGTCTATTGTGTTCAGTGAGTAAACGGAGAAATCTAAACCACTTTCACTTTCCCTTATGTAGATTTTAGCCGAAACAACGAAACCCAGGACTGGAAAACTATCCATGGATATGTATGAACATGGTTGATTGTGATTATTTACTTGCGTAATGCCCATTATTGTTTCCTGGACTGTTTAAACATGCAGCGTAGTTTTATATGAATCACCACTCCACACCTCAACTTTCATAACTTTTTTTTTGCTCTTCCAGAACATGAAAAGTGAAGGCTGTTTTTCTCTGAGGAAACCGACAGATTCTTCCTTATTAGGTGCTTATGGTCTTAGACCATAAGGGGAAATACACACCGCACATGCACTTACATGTCGGCACCTCTGCTCCTGGATTTCTCCTTAGCACTTTGAGCGGCTTCAGGCAAAGACCCGAGCATGGGCCTAATGAGAACCATTCAGCTCTCAAGTTAAGCTACTCTGCCTGAATGGATCCAGCTGAAAGCTTACATCTCTATGACATGAATGCTCAGTGCCATCAGAAGGTTGTAGATTTGAATCTGAGCTATCAATGATTGTCTTTGCCAGCTGATTAGTCAGATGATAACACAACAGGTTCTTACAATTACAAGTCACCAAGACAGTTTAATTAATAGCGCCATTGATTGTAGGTCTTCGGACACTCCTTCCAGTTGAAGCTTATCAGTGGAATTTTCTCAGAACATATTTCCACTCAACAACAATGCCCTCTCTCCAGTACGAGTGGGCACCTGGTCAATGAAGGATGTGACATAAACTAGAGCAAACTAGAAATATAAAAATATAAAAATCCCATGAGGCAGGGGTAGTGTGCTTTTCTTTTTTATGATTTGAATTCTTAACTTTTGATCATAGTAGCTAGTCACACTGGAGACCCTTGATAGTTTTCAGTTAAATGAATTACTACACAGACCTATGATTAGAGGCTGAAGGAAAAACAAGTGGGATGTGTGTGGAGAACTCTCACTGGTGACATGTGGAGGGTCACAGGGGCGCGGTTCGGGCTCCCGCTGTCAACATACCTTCTCCTACTTTAATGTAGATTTTCTGCGCGACTTTGAGCTCGGAGAAAGAGGTGACCGCTTTGTACTTGGCCCTGGCCCAGGTTAAAAGTTGATTGTTGTTGTGGGGAAGGGTCTCCTTCAGCACCTCGCAGGACGGGGATAAATTCCCTGACTCGAACCGGACATCCGAGCCCAGGGACACCTGTGGGGGAGGGAAACACAACGCCGTTACACCCTGTTGTTCTGTATTGACGTAGGCCACTGTGGGCTGTGGAGCAGAAGTCATGCCTTACACCTGTCCTCTGCACCAAGTGCTGGGGTTGCACCTAGAAACATGGATTGATCGATCTGGCCCGGTGCTGGGCTTTTAGTGCTCCACTTGGTGCTTCAACCTAATTCAGCTAAATCAATACTGTGACAGTGGACTGGTGCTTAAAGTGGCAAAAAAGGAGTCACCAGAGTACTGCAGGGCAATTAAATACCCAGCAACACTTGACTGGATTTACTTCCACTCATTAGTGCTTCCAGGGAAGAAAACAGCAGGAAAGGTGGAGGTCTTTCAGAATGACAATTATGGCACAGGTTTTTTTTGTTTTTTTTAAGTGGCCTAAAGGTAGTCTAGGGAACGAGTAAAGCTTAAATTCCAAATTCACTTGTGGGCGCAGGGGTTAAAATAACTTTAGACAGGCTGCAATCCCGCAGGTTAGTATTGTGATTTACCTCGGTATGGTTGGCGTGGGGCATAAGTCATCTGTGGAGTAGTAATGATTTAGATGTAAGAAAGAAAGCAGCGGTGATTTATTATTTGTAATGTTGATATAGGTTTGTTTAAAAGATTGCTGATATAGGTATGGCTGGCTTAGGTACAAACACACTGGAGTGCTGTATTAACAGTCTCAGTATCCCGCTACGGCTCAACTGGAAGAGAGGTCCTGAAATCTGAACCAATAAAATGCAAAAACTCGCATCAAAACAGTAAAGCACAGAGCAGTGGCCCTTCCAATTTTAAACCTTGCGCGTTCCCCCTGCCAGAAACACAGCTCTCGCCCTTCATCTTCAGCGTTATTCCGAGGCCTGGCAGAGTATGCTCTCCTTATTTTCACACATGGCCCCATTGCACAACGTGGTGTCGGGTATCCAGCATTTATATAATATGTTATTGTGCGTCAGGCAGCACACCGCTGGGTGGCTGCGGCAGCCCTGGACTGCGTCTCGCAGACAGCCCCCCCTCGAGCCCTTGGCCCCCATCTGGACTGAGTGATAAAACACTTCCAGTCTGTCTGCCACTCGCCAGCTCGGAGGACTCGCATCGAAAAACAACAACCCCTCCCTGGCCCCCCCCACTCCATGTGTCCTGCATGGGCTCAGCAGTGAGATAACGATAAGATCAAACCTTTTTTTCTCCTCCTTCACCTCAGCTGCCTTAGGTGTGTGTCGGCCGGTCATAATGATCCATAATGAGGTGCAAAAACGGCAAGGACTCGGATCGGTCCACACATGGCGAAGCACTGAGCTGCGTGCAGAACTCCCGCGGTGCATGAGGGTTGGGTTTTCTGGCCAGGCGACTTGGCTGGGATGGCGCAGTGGCAAGGAGACCACCCTTCTGGCTCTTAATGAAGCTCGACCCTCATGCTTCGTTCCACAGAGATAAACATTCACATGTGCAGAGAAACCCAGGGAAACTGTGGTGCCCTTCACACACGGTCTAGACAGGATCCCTCCACTGTACTTTTCTCCAACAGTATATCAAATAAATTATACTGCTGGGTGTAACTGCCTCCATGCCAACACATCCAATTAGAAAAAAAACTAAGAAATATTAAATTATGCCTTTTGAGTCGCAGAATGCTCATAGTCTTTAATGAATTTCATTAAAAGCACACAACAAAGTTGTGGGTTTGACTCCCTGCCCGAACCCGCTAGGCATGAGAGAGACAAACAGTGCAGCTCCGAGCTGACGGATCAACACTGCGCGCGACGAAAACCCCACACTGCTGGGGCCTTCCGTTTTGGTCTGTGCATGTCGGTTTTCCCCAGCGATCCAAATCCGGCCCAGTGTCCAACATCTGTTGATCTGTGGCCTGTCCTATAGACATTTCTGGCTTTTATTTTTAAAAATGAAATAAAAAATTGAACAATGCAGCTTGCTTAGGATCTTTATTTAGCAATCTTGTACTACGGAAAGGAACGAGGGAAAGAAGGCTTTCAAGGCCACAACAGTGAAGCGTATGGAAACTATGGCACATTGGTCTGGAGACAGAGGGCAGGCTTTCTGTAGGAATCCCAAACAAACTCAACGCAATGTTTGAGTTTTACTGAAGGAATGAGACTGAGATTAGTCTGAAAAAATGTTTTTTTAAATATAAAATGAACATGGGGCCTTGTCTATGACTTGAAAGTATGACCTTAAATATATATATATATATATTTTTAAAACACTAATAACAAAAGAATTGGCTCCAGACTGTGTCCAGACTGGAGTTAGTACCTTGTGTGGGGCAGATCTAAAAACTCTGCCTGTGACATAGAGCAGCACATGGACTGGGAAAGGCTGAAAGAGCTACAGAACATAAAACACTGAGTGAAATTAGCCATGTCCTTTCTGGGGCCTAAACACCCCAGGGAAAAGAGGGACATATTTCAGATCAGTTTAACAAGCGCGCCTCAGCTGTGGTGGATGACTCGTAAATGGAAGAAACGTTTTTGACGCGAAACAACCAAAGCGGATCGACTGAAATGTTTTGCCTCATGGGCTGACAAAAAAAAAAGGGAGCCACAAAAGAAAGGATTCAGCACTCTGCGGCTGGACTAGCCCGGATGGTCAGGCATCGCGCCGGGTAAAACGCATTTCAGGGCGAACAGGGATTTAGCCAAAGTTCTAATGAGGACCACACTTCAGGCCAGCCTCCTCCTGCTCTCTGGAACACAGAGGCAAAGAGGAACCCTATCTGGGCTTTTTTGGCCACAGAGGGGCTAGTTGTTGTGGCCCATAACAACCATCACTGTAAACAACCAAGGTTGAAGCTTCAAGCAAGAGCACAACTCACGCTAAAGTCTCACAAAACTCAAATTTCACGTCACAGGTTGATCTTCCCTCACAGAAATTTCTGAAATGACTTCTTTTTAGGGCCAAATTAGTCTTCCCTACAGCCTTTCCACTTCCTCTCACCCAGCCAGGGCCCAGTACACAGAACCAGACTGAACTGCTTGGGCACCAGCACCACCTATTACCATGCGGCTATGTTATTGTTATTTTTAACAATGTAACTCTGGGAGCAAGCAGCTTATAGCAAAGATTACCTACGGGTGAGTTGTTTCCATGAACTGATGTCTAAATTCATGTGGGGGCCACTGCCAGTTTCAAGGGTGGGGTCTCTAAAGGTGACAGTGGGAAATCTTGTATGAGCCCCTTTAGTCTCCATACATAGTTACAGGCCAGGGTTGGTTCCCAGATTGACAGAAATAAGACAATTGCAAAAGCACTTTTAAAAAAAAACAGCATGGCTGTACTTAAGTGACAATTCAATTTTCCTGACTTAATAAAAAATAAATAAATACAACTTAAAATGTTTACTCCAAAATAAAATTAAGTAAGAAAAAGGGACATATGATTTTAGTCACTCCATACAAACATGTCAAATGGCACGCCAGAACCCCAGCTGGCTTTCATTCTCGTCAGTCAGTTTCAATTCTGAGAAATTTAAAGTAATCAAGTCAAACAGTAAAGTTCTGCTGGAGGTTTCGGTTTTCAACCAAACCTCAGTCAAAAGTCACTGCGCAACTTCTCAGCTGTGTGGGCTCAGCCAGTACCATGTGGCAGGAAGAATGTACCTCATGCAATCAGGCTAGGCCAAACAAGAAGTCTTACAATTTGGGATTTAATCTAGCCCCAAGTCGATATAAAGCAGCATCTTGGCAGACACAGAAAAAACTAAAAATAAATAAATACCTTGACAATGGACAGTTTTATCACTCTGGTTCAATGACTTGCTTAAAATAATTTCAATAATTACTAAATAACCCGCCATTTCAAGCTAATCTTTTAACCGCATCGTTAACCTATCATCTGTTTTTGTATTAGAGAAGTTTATTTTAACTTCCATCAAGGAATAGTGAAACGCTATAGATTTTACTTACACAAATATGTGAAAGATAGGAAAGTAATAACTCCTTTAAATAAATTTACATTTTATTTAAGGCCAAACCGCATTGATCAATTATTGAATCAGATTTTGTTAATTTTGTGTAAAAATTCCTCCCCTGTGCTTTCAATTACTCTGGCAAGGGATCTGGCTGCTCGACACAAAACATGTTTTACCGGGCTGTGTCTGGATGAAGATTTAACAGCCAAGGTGCCGACTGCCAATACCAACAGGCCAATCACAAGCACTAAACCTGAGCCACGCTCAGTCGGCCTGTTAAAATAAAGTCAGAGAGGATAGACGAAGGCCTACTGGGAAATGTAGCCTGGCAGGATTGTGTGGAGATCAATTTGACACAGGAAATTTACTTTCTGATGAGGGCATGACAGAGGGAGATCAGAGGATCAGCAAAGTGTTAAAACCTACAAACGTGTTACTTTATATGAACAACCATCAATCTCTTGTAACCCGGAGTTCCAGGTTTCTTGAAGTGGGTGTTTAATTGCTGATGTCTTAGCAAACAAGATGATTGGAATATTTACTGCCTGCTTTTTTCCTGCTGAAGAATATCACTGCCGAGCATTCTTTAGACTCAGTTTTAAACAGGGACTTTTCGTGGCCAGTGGGAGGTGATTGTTTGTGTCATTGCTTCTGCTTGACGGGACTTGACAGCTACGAGGGAATCGCTGTGCACGGTGTCCCATGTTGACCCATGGCCCAGGAGATGCTGAAATACAACTCATACTTTGCTCGTCACACGGACATAATGTCCTTATAAAGAGAGAGAGACAAGGCTGCGTCTCATCTCTAAGAAAGACCTATACAGTCTGTCGTGGGAGTGTCTGTACATGGGTGGAGTGAGCCAGCTGGGATATCATTTATATTTGCATGTGAGCTGTTGCATCTGTGTTTGTTTGTCAGGAATGTTTATGGATGAATAAATGTATTCGGTGGGAGTAAACAGTGTGTTTGTGTGTGCCTCCACATGGACGAAAGTGAGTTGCTAGTTGTGTGTGCTGGCACTTGTGAGGTACTGGTGCTTGCGAAGACATTTATGCTTCTTTGGATGGGTAATATTGCGTTTGCGTGTGCATGTTTGTGTGTGTGAATTTGTCACTGAGTCAATGTGTGAGTGTGTGTGTGGTGCCTGTGAGCCTGTGTGCGTGCCTATGTGCATGTGGTCTGAGAGAACACAGCAGCCATGACGCAGATCTCTGACACACACTACAGAGGGACCCAACCACATATTCCAGCACACAGCTACCCCATCTGCGTCTGCTTACTACAATTTATACAACAAACAGTGCTTGATTATTTCCCCTTAAATACTCCAATGAGCAACAAAAATAGCGCCCTGGAGACACTTATCAGTTGTCTAGAACTCTAATCTGAGCCATAACAGTTATTGTGACACAGTCCATGGGTGTGAGAGAGGTTTCCAAAAGGGGGGATTTTGCAATATTAATAACAAATTATTGTTTCAAAAGTTAGTGTTAATGAATTGGTTAAATATTTTTAAAGTTCTGCTGTTCCTTTCTTTGTCTTTATTGTTGCTGTTATTTATGTTATTCCAGTTATATTGTTTATTTCTCATACCGATCCAAATTTTACTGAAAACTGACAGGATCAGTGACGTGGGAAACAGGCTCGGTGAGCATAACCGAGAGGTTAAAGTGAGAGAGATGGAAGGAGAGAAAGAGACATTTCGTTAGGACGACAGAGTAGACGTTGTCTGGCAAATGGATCAACCCCATAACAATTTTACACCAAAGTCATAGAGCCATAAAAGGTCTGTCTACTGGCATCCAGCTGTTGTTTTTTTTGGGGCGGGGTAGTGGGTGATGGGTTTGTGTCATACCCCCCCCCCCTGCTTTTTACATTAGCCTCACCAACAAATCCCTCCGAAAGACGGGTTAAGTTTAGAGGGAAAATCTGTACAGGTCTCTGCAGAGCACCAGCTGTCTTCCTGCACGCTGGCATGTACAGTGTTCATACGCCCGCGCGTGCAGGTGTGAGCACATGTTTGCGGGCTTGTGAGAGTGTGTGTGTATATGTGGGTGTGTGTTCCTGTGTGCATATTTCAGCATCTTTGAGGCTGACAGCATAACGATGTACACAAACACCGAGCAACAGAAGGCCCCGGAAAGTGGGGAGGGGAGTCATAGCGGCCTGGTCCTCCCCCCTTTGTAGGCCTTTGCAAAACTTAGCGATTGGTGCAACTCAGCAGAGCAATCGCAGAAAACAGAACATTAGCGCACAGCATACACCTTGAAAGGACGGCCAGATGTGTCCATAAATGACCACTTCATCAAACATTCTGATAACAAGAATGCAACATTTTTATGTTTGAGTGATAGAATGTGTTTTATAAGGCGATTCTACAATTATTACTGGGTAGAAACACATGAATGGGGTGTTCACAGTGTATTCGTGCTGTAGTTACCGGTAGCTTGGCTTATAGAAGTGGCAATGCGGTGGTTCCACTGTTAATGTAACGGTCACAAACCTGAGTTGAGCCTGGAGCATTAGGTCAGACCCCTTTCCCTCTTCCCATTTAGCCATCCAGTTTCCCAACTTCCCACTAAATACCCTCCTCTCAAGCTGCTCTAAATGCCTGGTCATCGCACCACATGGCCACAATGCTAACAGCTCGGAGTCAGTGACCTGTTCTATCGCCTGGGCACCTTCCCGCGATGACCGAATTAGGTTAAATTTTTTTTTTTGTCTACACGTTTGTCAACGGTAAAAACTGCTCAGAACTGACTGTGAATGCACAAACCAACGTACCGTCATAATTTCCTTGGGAGCATCAAAGTGTGAGAGTGATGTACAGTTAGGGAAATGGCAACTATAAGATGTGTGTGGTTTGGGGGAATAGGTTTGTATTTCTCTTCTCAGAAACCACAACGACCTCCACAGGGAACATTGCAACTGCTTTGAATGAGAAACAAACAAGAATCTATGCCCTGTGCTTGACATACAGGTACAGAGGCTTGGAAATCAGAAATAAAGAATAATGAGTTTAATGAATATTTTTTGAGGAGCACAGTAAAAAATTTCATCTCTGACTTTTCTCAATTTAACTCACTTATACTGGTGTATTCTGATTGCATGCATTAGTCAATAGGAAGAGTAAGGGTATTTTCATAGGACAGGAAATAAATGCCTCTTTTAATTAGTGGGGCCACTGAGTATCACTGTAAATCTGTGCTGTTTACATGCAGGAGGCCCATGTGCTCATGAATGCTGGGAACCAGCTAAATATTTTCTCACCTTTCAATCTTCAGTATGACTAAAGGTCTTTTCATGCATACCACAGGCTGAGAAGATAATAGGACACCAACTGGAAATAGGAGTCAGTGTAATTGGCTGCAGTGTTAGTGGCTGCAGTGTTAGTGGCAGCAGTGTTAGTGGCAGCAGTGTTAGCGGCAGCAGTGTTAGCGGCAGCAATGTAAGTGGCTGCAGTGTTAGTGGCAGCAATGTAAGTGGCTGCAGTGTTAATGGCTGCAGTGTTAATGGGAGTAGTTATAGTGCAGCAGTGTTAGTGGCAGCAGTGTTAATGGGAGTAGTTATAGTGCAGCAGTGTTAGTGGCAGCAGTGTTAATGGGAGTAGTTATAGTGCAGCAGTGTTAGTGGTGAGGGAGTGGGGTCCGAGGCCATTCCTAGCAAGGCGACTCAAGGTGCT
Source organism: Hiodon tergisus (assembly GCA_025775045.1). Lineage (NCBI taxonomy): Eukaryota > Metazoa > Chordata > Actinopteri > Hiodontiformes > Hiodontidae > Hiodon > Hiodon tergisus. Next base: position 34,461 of record JAOVYW010006945.1, read on the forward strand.
GGCTGACTTACATAGAAGGTGCGCTTGACGTTAGGGGCCAGATTCTCAGTCCTCAGCTTCCACAGCACTGGTTGGGGGGAGTTGAGCACGAAGACCAGGGGCTTGTGGTGCACCTGCAGGGAGTGGATGGGCTTGAGATGGAGAACCACCTGCAGGGGCAAAGATGGGGTGGGGGGAAAGGTTACAGACAGGTAGAGGGAGCCCCCCACAAGGTGACCTACAAGTGGTGTTCGTTTTGTCAGTAAATACATGAACGAACAGCATGGGGGGAAAAAACAAAAAACAAATTGTTACTGAATAGTTGCTGGAACCCTGTTTGTGTGGCCTTTCATTGTTTTTTATCGCTGTTTGTGCTGCTGATAATCTCGGCGCGAACCATGAGCTGCTTTCCCAGGAGAAACCCTGCAGCCCCAACACATAAATTCCCTGGTATTTCAACTTTTGCACACAGCGCCTTGGCTGACGTAGAACAACAAAAGCCAAGAGGAACCCCATGACTCCGGAAGTCTCTGGCACACAGACTGATTTTACTGATTTTCTCACCTAACGTAAGTGACAGTGAGAACAACTCCCACTCTGGAGCTCCTTTGAGCTGCCCTTGACTGTTGGCCCCTGTCTGGGCTCAGTGGACAAAATTTAGCTGGGTGATTTAAGGCCTTGACGTGCCTTAAAACCAAAACCACTTCTGTGCGTGTTTTCTTTTAGCACCACCAACAGACTGACAAATAGACACAATCAATTTTAATTTCAGTATTCCAAACTGGGTTATGGCATTTTTTTTTTTTGTTCGGAGGTTATCTGGAACACGGTCCCTTGGGAAACTGTGACTTAAGTAATGTGGGTTTTAATGAGCCTCATGGGATGAAGAAAAACAGCTCTAATAATGAACAGTGGTTGCAGCCACAAACCCCCCCCCACCCCCCACCACCTAGTGCAGTCAAACCTCAAGTCAATTCCCAGGCTAATCACATTAGAGAACTTCCTGCCTGTGACCGGCCTAGGCCCCGTGTGCATGCCGGGATTCCTGACAAATAAATGTGATCCCTGTTAATTCCTCGTAACTCAATCACAACTGCTTTCGTAGGCAATCCCACCGGTGAGGACGAAAAGAAAACAGGGATCATTTCATTACATTTTGCTTTCAATTATAAATGCAAATATATTCTGTCAGAGCGAAAGGTGGCAGGGAGCATATGGCCGTGGAGTCAGAGGGTTTCAAGTGTGAAGGTCAAATTTTGAGTGTCAGACAGGAGCGTTCTGTTCCCTACCCTCCAGTTCAGAGCAAAGCCACAGTCGAGCATCTTGTGGTTGGGTTTCCTTTCATGTGACTTCCCCACAAGACTGGCTAACTTAGCGTAATTAATCCTATAGAATTTGACCAAATTGCTAGTCCAATAAGGTACTTTGGTTAGGGTTTAATTTGAATAGGACATGCTATCAGCAAAATTGACATCACGCACAAAACAGACGGTGGCTTGTGATGAAGAGAAGTCAAAGGCAAGTTGGACCGAGTGCAGACACAGGCAGAAGGGGCATCTCCGGGTTGTTCTAATGTTCCGACCCTCTCCATCAACACTCCTCGCCACAAACAAAAGCACTTCTACTGCCCAGCTTACAGAACCTGCTTTTTGATTGCACACACTGGACCGGCTGCTAGTAGAGCAGCAACCAAAGGCCTTAACAAGCTGCCGGCATTTAACACTGTGCTATTGCGACAGTTTCTGGGTCAAGATCAAACGAGATGAAAGCGCGGCCCTTCTCAGGGGCAAAACCACAGTGTTAGGCAAAATGACCCATAAAATCGTAGTAAACGTCGTGCTATAACGTCCCCTGTCGTTGAGAGAAAGAAAAACTTCACAGAGAGGTCGTCATTGAGGGCCTTGGTTCTCACTCGTCAAACACCGTTATTCCTAGTCATCAAATGTTATACTGGTTTCTGTGTTCTCAGTTTCTTTGGTTGTCTGAACGTTTTTAAAACAGAGCTGAATCTGCTCACGCATTTCCCATCATCCCCCGCCCCCACCCCCCCCAGAGGATAAAACCCATCTGCCTCCCTCTAAAAAGAAAAGCAACCAATATGAAATGGTACCTGCTAACATTGGCTGAGCTTCATACGCCAAGCAGCGTTCCAGATAAAACAAGGCCAGTAAAAAGCCAAGCAGAGAGTAACTCGAGCCCGTAAAAGCTGCGGAATTTCACAATCAGGCACAGATCATTCCACAAGCAGAGTCATACCAGTGTGCGTACCAGTAAATACATCTCACTGCACAACGGCCATGGGACGCAACCCAAATTGCCAACCCTAGGACAGGCACCATCGTCGCACTCCCTCCCTGGTTATGACATGTCAACTGGTGGCCGCAGTGTTTAGGCGATGGCCCAGGACTTGCCACGGCAACCAGACAACAAAAACAGGCCGCCGGGCCTGGAACTCAGCGACCCTGGTAAACGACTTAGGCTGATCAGACGTCACATGGCCAGGACATTAATGTGGGAGAGCAAACCAAAGGGATCAAAGCCAGGAGGACAGGACTGTAAAGAGCATCCAATTGCGTTGTCAGAAACGCAAGAAGTGGGCCGGTGAAACAAAACAAACTAAAATGTGTCTGGAAGGAAAGAATTGACGAACTGTGGGCCTGGTGGAGGGGACGGGGCATTTCGTTGGGTCCGCGGCGACACAGCTCCAGGGGAACAGGATGCTAGTCGAAGTGTATCATGTTACGCTGAAATAGAAACTGGGTGTACAGAGACAGCTGCTGCCGTTCTGAGCGGCATTCCTTGGACGGCCCTCACCTTTGGCGCAGTTGGGGGGCGTGCATGATCTCCCCCAAAGGAAAAACAGTGACGGACCTTGATAAAGGAAAATAGACTGTTGCTAGGATGCAGCGCCTCTCCAATCACACGATTCCACCTATTGCTGACTTTCACCTCGCCGGCACTTCCTTAACGATAAGTAATCCACCTGCTGTAGTTTGAATAATCTATAGGCCTGGGGTCACTGCTGTCGGAAACAAGACACTGCAATGTCATGGTGATTATGTGGGTACCGTCAGCTTGGCTTACGTGCCATTATAGAGACTGCGGTCATGTTTCACAGCCACTTACACAAAGCCTTTAGACACGACCATTGAGCATAACTGTAAAACTTCCTCTCCAAAATCTGGCCTGACTGGTCCTCAGTAGCTTCAGTTGCTGGAAAAGGCCATTTTATTTATTTATACTTTATTGACAAGCCAAATATGTGCCTCACATTATTCACAGAGTCACAAGCCCAAATGAGGTTTTCTGTCACAGCAGGAAAGCTGACAGATATGGAGTCAGTCTTGAGATTTATTTTGCAGTACTGAATTTAAAACTTGTACAAATCACCCCTCGGTTGTTTTCGTTCAGCTGGACAAGTAGCTGACAGGTGACAGTGTGAAATCCAAGCCACCACAGCCCTGAACCGTTCCTGTCCGGAGTCTTGCCCGTGGTGCATTCCAGAATCCAAAGCGTTGCCTCTCTGTGGCCTGTCCAACCCAACCCAGCTTGTGCAAGCGTGCCTCTGCATGCCCCCCCACAGGAATGGCCCTCAGAGACTCAGACGTGACTTTGTGAACAAAGGAGCAGAGCCAGGTCGCTCTCAGCACCGAGTGTGTGAAGAGAGGAGCAGGGCCAGGTTGGGCCAGAGAGAAACAGAGAAAAACTTCCCTGTGTGAGAACATCTTCTTTGGCCTGACGTGTCGACAGTGGCTGGGAGGCCCTGTTCGTGCATTCTACTGAAATTATGACACAGCTGCTCTGTAGTGTGTCTGTGTGTAAAGCTTCTGTGAACATTTCCTAGGCCGACAAAGGCACAGTTCAAAGACATTTGCATTCAGATTCATACACCCACCGACTGTCAAGGCTAATTTAAATGACTCAGCTGTTTTACAAGAGTACTAATAGATTACAAGTGTACTAATAGAGTTTAATAGAGTACTAATCAAATTAAACGACAGAGCTTGCTAATGGCATGGTGTACCATAACTGGCAGCTTGATTTGGCACAAAACCACATAACTTGTTTTGTTTTGAGGTTTCTACATACCTCCAACTTTACAATCATTCGCACCCCAGTGCCTGCTCTGAGCTGTAACCCATGGATGGAACTGCTGAGTAGCAAAGCATTTGTGAATGGTATGTGTATCGGTGACCTTGTTTGTCTATGGGCTTACAGATCTGAGTGTGTGTGTGTGTGTGTGACCTAGCGGGTAACCTAGCATAGCATACGCATCTTAGTCTTTTCCAGATCACTGAAGATGGAGAAAAGAGAGCTTACAGGCCAAGACAAAAACATCGAAGCGCAGAGCCCAATCGCCGGGCAGAAGAAAACCTGTTGACTGCTTGTATCACCAGTGCATGCTGATCTGCTGTGATCCACATCAGTACCTGGAGCCACTTTGCTGCACTCTGATGGCAATCAGTCTATCTCCAGCCAGTGCCAGGGCATGAAAGGACAGCCAGATAAAACTGGCCAGCAGATAAAGGGGCCGGTGTGGGGCTGCGGAGGTAGGGACACCCCCCCCTCCCAATAGGGGTATGTGTCCTCGCCGATAAGGACTGAGATTGCACAGAGCGATTTCTGAGCCGTTTAGGGTTAGGGCACGTCTCCTTACAACATCATGCTCCTCTCATCAATCGCACTCAACATCATGTCTGCATACCTAGCTTTTCAGAAAAACAAAGCCAGTGCAAACAAAAGAAGTAACGTTGGCTAAGTGTTCCTTAGAGGTAGTTGGGGTTTCTGACTTCTTTGTTCAAGCACTTTGCTTAGTTGCTCCACGCTATGGAAGTAAATGCCACGGCATAACATGACTATAGTTTTTGTGTGTGGGCCAAGGTCAGTTGGAAATATTGCCTTATATTAGGAACTTTTTGGGAGCTTATATTTGGGATCTTTGAGGATTAAAGCACACGTGCTGTTAATCAATGGATTTGGAAAATGATATAAGTTGCATGTCAGCAAATCTTTCTTTCCTCATTTGTAATAACATTAAAATATTAATTACTGCACGAAGTAAAGTAACTCACGGAAAACGATGAACTCATCGCGACAGCACTAAATCCAAACTGTGCAAGAAATAAAAATCACCTGTTTTGATTTAATAAAAACTTGGCTCAGCACTAAATTAACACATCTGGCAAGGGGGTGGAGTGTCAGTATCGTCTATAATGTTTTTTCTTTTTTTTAAACTGAGCTGGCCAGGTTCACGACTGGCGGATGCTGGGGGCCATGGCAACAGAGCAAATGGTCTGTCGAGCAACTAGAGAATGATGATGTCACAGTCATATGGAGCATTGCGTTCACCCAAAATAGAGAGCATGAGTGGCGCTGGAGTGATCCAGAACCGAAGATAAAGTTCTCATCTAGTGGCTCTAATTCCTATACTTCTGTGGAGCTTGTCTGAGACAGACTCTGGCCCCCAGACAGAAGGCTTTATCACTGAAAACAGGGACGAGAACCGCACTTTCTGCATTCAGAGAAGCATAGTCTCTCCAGCAAAGTGCTATCTACCAAACTCACCTGATAAAACAATCGTCTGCTATTACACACTTTGATTCTCCGCCAAATTTGCTCAGTTGACTCTCTAGTTTACGAAAAGTCATTAGACAAAGGCGGCCTCTATGAGAGATTAAACAGACCGTGTTGCCAAGTCTGGTTCTCCTGTTTATTTTCGTTGTATTTTCAGATTATGCTCAGGGGAGAGACTAACAGCCACAGCCTGTCGCTTCCTGACCTAGCTGTAATAAACTGGAAAAAAACAAGCTGTTTAGCACCGTTCTTGTGTAGCATCCCTCATTTGCACAAGATAAAACTGACATCTGTTTAGTCTGTTGCAAAAACATCTGTTTTTTTTGCCATGGAATGACACTGAATGTTTACTATATCCTGACTTTATTATTTTTATTGTTGTTATTATTATTTAGTTGCCTAGTAAACGCTTATCTCTCTCAATTTTAATAGCACATATTGAACTGTGGTCTCCCATTCCAAAAGAGGCACATCACTTAAGGGTCTAGACCATTTCCAAATCCCTGTGTCCATCAGTAGATACCTTCTCGTTAAAGTTGGAGGGTGAGGAAGTACGATTGGTTTTCCTCTGAACCATCTCTTGAGTCCCCCATGAGAGGTTCAGCACTGGTCAGAGGAAGGGCTGGTCCCTCTCAATGGCACTGCCAGTCTGCAAACCCCCAATAAGCAGGCAGGGAACTCTGGCTAGCTAGGCACTGTGCCAATCGTGCACCACGGCCGTGCTCTTCCATTCACGATCGGCAAATCACATGAGCTAAAATTTGTGAAATCCAGCTCATAGGGATCAGTCTGCGCTCAGTGGGCACCTTTACTAACTGACCCACTTGGAAGGCAAAGAGCTTTTTTGTTAATGTAATATTTAATATTTTCAGATGGAATTTATCTCAAGAAAGTCAAGAGTTCAGAGGCCCATTCACTGTTTCACACTGCTGTCTCCAGGGTAACAAGCCATTAGAGATTTGCCGTCGAAAGGGTTAAACAATATTGCATCATTACACATGGCGAAAAAATGTACTGGGAAAAACACTGCCCTGCACCAAACACTTGGCTGGGTGTCACAAGGATGAGATCATGACACTATGAGACAAACACCTTCCGAATGAGACACTAAATTTAACTTGCAGCTACGTCTTGTCCTGAGCCCATGCACTCTGCAGCAATAGGAGCTGATATAGAAGCAACGGTCGCACTCCCAGCTGGGGTACCTATTAACATTGCAGACCGCGCATCTAATCCTGTGTCAACGCGCCACAAAATAATTCAGCTGCTTATCCTAAAAAAGTATTAACAGCCTCAGCTCACTATACCTTCTGCTTCTTAACTCCTTTATCAAATATCGGTCGCTGGAGAATAGCTGCTTTCTCCAAACAGGGCTATTGCCTTTCGTCTTCTTGGCTCGAGCAGGGGTCACACAGGCTCACCGGTAAGCGTGGAGGCGGCGGTCTGGAGAACCCTGATCGGTTCCTGTCCAGTTGCCTGATGAGCTCACTTTGATCACTGCGCCTTTCCAGTAGCACCCTCTCTGCACTACAGAACGTCTGGACCGGGTTGAACAAAAAAGCACTTTCTGCACCGGGTTGAACCAAAAAGCAAATGGCTTTTTTTTGCTAAATATGAAGATGTTTTGTTGCCTGTCTTTATTAGCAAAATGTGTAACTAGCAGGGGGCACTCGCTGAGACAACACGCCGTATGTTCTGTTCTGTTCTGTTCTTCTCACTGTATGACATAGTGTCCCACTCCTGTCTGATAAAACCTGTAAGGACTCACTCTGAAATCTTCAGTGATGTCCAGACCCAGTTTCATAGGTGCAACATATGGATGGCCCTCTTTTTCTGGGGCAGGACAGAAAAGCGATTCATGAATAAATAAACATGCAGGCTGCCTATAAATCTCCACATAGTCAAGTGTTGTGCTGTGCTGCTGGGCTGCAAAGCACCAATCCCATATTATCTTTCAAACTAATGTGAGCTTTAGATTTAGACTTGCTCATATAACATATATCATGTCCTTTAACGTTCATTTCAGTCATTTCACACTTTGTACATCCTTAAATGTATATTTTCATATATTTATTTTTTACACTATATATTAAGCATTGTCATACCTTGACTTTGTATCCTCAATACCTTTTAACAAGATTTAATAGTTCACTAATTTAATAGTGAATGTTATATGGGGGAAATATATAGTGAATGAAATAAATCTGTCTATAACTTATTTTTTAACTCTCAAAACTACCTAATGCTATCACTAACAATTTCATCAAATTGCCAAAATCTGCCATAAAACTTTATTATTTATTAACCTGTACATTTTTTAACACAGTTCATGAGTGCACTTATCAGTTGTATTAGAAAAAGCGCTGGGCAAAGATCACCTTAAAGAAGGAATTTGACTTCAGTACAAGGGAAAAAATGTATTTCTTACACATTTGTTTTTGGGTATGGGCAGATAATGGAAGCATTTGTTCAGCGAGTTAGCGTGTTCAATCCAGGCATGGTTTGAGGCCCAGCAGCCGTGTGTGTGTGTGTGTGTGTGTGTGTGTGTGTGTGTGTGTGTGTGTGTGTGTGTGTGTGTGTGTGTGTGT
>JAOVYW010006951.1:0-11160 GCA_025775045.1 Hiodon tergisus
CCAATTTTCCAATATGACCTAAGTCTACCGTCACTTTGCAAGAACTTAGCTCTAGTGAACGACAACGGTCAATAGTATCTATTAAACGGACGGAATATAGACACCACGTTTTACTTAATCATCAGCCCTAATTGAGTGCTGTGAAATCAAGCCCCCCATTACAGCTTACATAAAGAAAAAACACTCCTTGCAGCCGGGCCAGGACTTACACCATTTCAGAAACACATGAATCAGTAAAATTAAACTCTACTATATGCTTGGGCCATCATTCATATCACCCCCTGGTGTTATTGTAAAACAAACATATCAATAGTTCCAGGGGTGGCCAACTGGTTCTTGAGGCTACAGCCCTTCAGGTTTTAGAATTGCCTTCTAATTGGCAATAGCTTTTCTCCTGATTTAGCACATTTCTGTAAAATATAATACAAGAGATAGATATAATTCATTTTTTTAAATTCTATATTCTATTAAGTGGCTCTATACATGGATAATTTATGTTTGCTTTCCCTAGGTTCCAAGTTTTTTTTTTTTTTTATTCTGTAGAATAGAGTAGCTAAAGTCCAGTGCTCAAACGCCTGGACCAGAATATAAAAAAATAATAATAATTTAACTAATAAAAAGTACCAGACCACACTGTAGCGAGTCTCTCCACTGCTCCACTAATGAATGCAAGGACAGAAACTAGATCATTAAAACAAATGAATACGAGTAAAACATTATCAAGTTAATTGTTTATTGAACTATCCTAATATCACAATGCAGCACCAATTGATTTTTTTCCAAACAAGTTTCCCATTACTGAAAGATCACAAAAGAAATGAATATTGATATTTAAATTGATTTTTCTTTGTGACACTGAGATTGGGATAAACACAGTTCAGCCAGTTTTTTAAAGACTATTTAAAAAAAATTATAATAATTCAACCTGAAATAATTACAATGGAGAAACCTTAACAACAATTTGGCACAAATCTGGTTCGTAAAAAGATGAGATACAATTGAACTATAAAAACACAAACACAGTGGTGCATGTGCTGATTAAACACAAAGGGGATAACAAGGATAGAGAGTGAGGTATAGCAGGTAAAAGGCAGGGCAAACTAATGACCCTGGATCAGTCAACAGTTTCATAAATACAGCAAGACAACCAGATGAAACCCAGAACGTCTGCTCAGCAGGAAAGAGACATAGGAAGGATTTTTTTTTTTTTAAGAAAGAAAATAAAACTACTCAACTGCCAAAGGGATTATAAAAATACTTGGTTTGCATAGGAACATCTGCAACTCTTATTAAAACCAATATGCACAGCAAAGTGTTCAAAAAGGAGGGTGATGCAATAAAATGTGAAACCGCTTTATTATAAGCAAATTAATATTATATTAATTTTCCAGAAACAGGAATCTGGAGGCAATAGTTCAGTATTTTGAATTCTGAACATATGAATATGTGCAAGAATTTTTCTTGAGCAAAGCCAAAAGTGATCATGCCAAAATAGTTATAAACTGTGAACTGGATGACCTGTCAAATGGTCATACATTAAAGTAGATACGTTTTCTTTGGTACAAAAAAACACAAAAAAACAACAACATAAAATGTCTCAACAAATAACAACTCATATTAGTTGCCTTTGAGAATGAACTTTCTGGACATTTAATAACAGTGAGCCCCGTAAGAATTACATTCAGTAGGTACAACAATGTCTCTTACAGATCCACTCAGTAGCATAAAGAAAGCAAAGGTTTAATTAATTAACTGCATATATTTAATGAGAACAAAAGCATTTCCAGTCTTGGCATATTGCTACACTAATTAGAAACCAAAAGAACATGCTGTGTTCACAGGTGCATGTTTGTACATTCCGTTTTAAAGGCTTTTTAAGGTGAAAATATGCAACGTCAGCATTTAATTAATGCTGAAAAGACCAGACTAGGAGCCGCGGTATTTGTTGCCTGTCAACTTTCTTGAAGAAACTAAAACTTCTGTGACTGAATATCAAAAAATGATTTCCTTTTTTTGCTGAATTTCACATCTGCAATTGTTACCGATTTATGTGTGCGACATTGAATTGACAACCAACCCAACCTCCTCATAGAACGGAAAATTTTAAAAGTAATGGAAATGAATATGATGGGACAGTCTTTTATTAAACACCTTTAACTCCTAATGAGCCTATCATTACAGCCATCATTAAGTGATGATTTAACAGAATGCAACATGGATGTAAAGATTTTTTTCAGGGCGTTCCTACTACAGTACCGTGGTTTCAGGTAATGGTTCACCTTTTTGAAAGTACCATATGTCAAAAGTATCCCATTTGTATTTTAAGGTCAGGATGCGAGAGCAGTCAAACCTTTGGTTTAAAACCTCACTACACTTCCACGGGCCGTCGTCACATTCAGCTGAAACAAGGGGCCGATCTGGGCAGTGCGTGCAATCTGGTTTTCCATTTCAAACAATATAACGGCTGCTGTTTGAATGAAAGTGCTTTTGTGTGAAATAAATACGGCGCGCTGATAAAAGGGCTCCCACCGGATACCCTTTCTAAGTTCTTTCCAGTCGCGCGGCAAGTCGTCGACTCAGCCTTAGATTCGGTTTCTAATATAGTCAGAATTGTGTGAGATCCAAGCTATCCTTCAGAGGATATATCAAACGTCATATCACTAACGAATTCAAAGGAGCAGGATGACTTTACGCCCCCCTTTTCCCCATTTCTGTTGACAACAGTGCATTTCTCTTTATATTCGGCTGCCTTACTTAACTCAATGAATTTGCTAAGTGTTTGCAGCAGCGCTGGCTATGTTTCATAACCAAAGCAATGCTAAAATACTCCTTAACACAAGGTTAAAATATTCTCTCTATTGTCTCAACCCAGTGCTCCAAAGCAACTGGCCACTGAAGTGCATTGAAAAGGTATAACTATTAGCATGGTAATTAAATACTTGACTTGATGCTTTGAATGATATGCTTTGTGCTCAAGTTCAAACCCTCCATGAAAATGTATGCTCTTCAGCAACCATCAGTAACATTGTTATTTGCTCCTGGTTCTTGAGGGCCACAGTGTGTGGGTTTTTCAGTTTCCTTTAAAAATGTAGTGTCCAGTACGGAGGGGGAGTTAAATTAACAGAATTAAGACAATAACTAACAATAAACTAAAACTAAGTCCTCTGCAGCCCTCCAGTGCAGGAAGTGAACAATAACATTTTACTATGAAGTGTTGATACATGAATTGAAGGCATTGAAAATTAAATTTAAGATCCAATAAGTAATATTGTACATATAAAGGTTACCAATTCAGTAACCAAAATTGCACACATCTCCTCTGTACCTCTACTTTAGCCAAATAGCTTCCTTTTTTTGGGTTTTTTTTGGGTTTTTTTTTTAAACAAAGTTGCAAATCCACATTATTTCACCACACATTTCCTCATTTTGATCACATATTAAAGGTTTGCTTTTGCTGGGTCCACAGACCTTTCTTCGTTTTGGTGGTCTGGTTTCATTACTTCCTGTTGGAGCATTCATTCCTTGGGGGTAGAGGACTGCGGTTCTGCGAGATTGGTTTGGGCGGTTTGGGCCTAACTGCTAGACAGCCTATGATAAAAGTAAATGTAGCCCAATTCCTTTGGAGGCCTCTCCGACAGACAGACTTTGTGGTCGTTGTAAATCACCCATCTAGGAAAGAAACGGCCACAATTTCAAATTGTTCGCAATACCGACGGCAGGAGTGAGTTGCTGAGCACAATTCGCTAAAAAGAGCAACACCAGCTGTGGCCTTACCTCCCTTCCTTTTTGATATGGCATACATAATGCCCAGACATAGTCGACACTCCCATATGGCTAATAAAAGCGAAGAGCTCGTATCCTGTAAAACAGAATTTATTACATTTAAATTTAAAGAGCCGCTTTAGCAACACTCCTTACAAGGGCAGCCTTGAAAAGGTGTGATTACATACGGCGATAACGCATGCGTTAAAAACCGAACCGTCGTTTTGTCAGTCTTTTAAAATAGAATTCAGCCACATGACTATGTGTCTTACAAACTCTTACTTAAAAAAAATGCTAGATAATCCAGAATTGTTGTTCTCACTAGATGTAAAGTCTAGGAAATTAATGTTTCCCTGTAGCTCTGTCATTCAGGACATTTTCTGTTTTCATAGAAGAGGATTTGCATGAAGATAATTCTATATTTAAAAGTATCCACTGTATTTGTACTGACAAATTATTGCAATAGATTTTATTAGATTTTGTTTGTAAAAAGATTCATTCAGATCACAAAACTAAATGTTTAGTGTAGTTCTTTTGTTTAAAAGGTGTTTATGCTACATGTTTTCTTGTTAAAAAATAAAAACAACTATGGACTGATTATTAGTTTTTAAATGTGTATAAATCCCATCTGGACATATCTCTAGGCTGCTAACCTTTACCTCAGGAGTCTCTACAAGGGCATTAACTCATAACTAAGGCCAAGCTGAAACACACTGACTACATCTAATAGGGAATGTTCCTTAGACCACATTGGCCTGGTTGGGAGTGTTGCCATAGGCTCCTAAGTCAACCTCTGCAGATGCGGCGCACAAGAAGGGGCAACCTTAATTGGAGCACTGAATCACTCAGATTCCTACAGACAAGAGAGCAATTACAGAAAGGACTTTGGGTGGCTAAAAGGGTTGCTTTTAGAAATTGTCTCTTCTTTTCCTTGTGTTGAATACGAATTACAGGTCTTGGTCATGGAGTTCTGGTCAAAAAGCTATGCTTTTAATTAATAATTAGCAGACATCTCAAGTAAGGAGACTTACGGCCAGGTCCGTCTTTGACCCTGATTCCTGAAGAACCCTGGTCTGAGGACAGCGTGGAGTCGCTGTGGCCGTTGCCGTTGGCCATTGGAAAGGCGTTGTCGTTAGGCTCTGTGTCAGCCATGTCGGAAGCAGTCTCACTCTCCTCCTCGCTGTTAGGATGGATGAAGATCCAGTCCAGGGCCCGCTCCAGATTGTTGTTCTGAAACCCAGAGCCAATCCACGGATAGTTCCACAGTCTATGATAAGTCGGTTGATAACTAAAAACCCAAGTGAATTTGACATCTCTTGGTCATCATCTGCTGGAGACCAACATATAAACATGCATGGATGTTTATAAATACATTTTGTTTTAAATTCTACTTAGGAGAACTTTTATTAACTTAAAGAAAGGGCCTCCCAAGACAGAGCTGCTTAATTTATTTATTTCCATTGCACAGCGCGAATAGAAATAAAACTGTATTTTATTTAAGAACTTTAAACCAGTGGGTGCTTTCACACTCCAGTACACCACTAGCTCTGATCCCCAAAGGTGCTAATGGAACTGTGGTCACCCTTCGTTTAGCCCGGGTCTTAATGCTGAAATCATTCAGAATTCTGGTTCAGAACAGATGCTAGCCCTGAAAGTTAATTGAGATGGATAGCATTTTCCTTTTCTTCTTGTTTGGAGGAGGTGAACACTTCCTGCTGCCACTGGGCTATTATTGGAATGCCCATCAGACTCCTACTGCTTCACACCTCCTGGGCCATGAAATCCTGAACAATAATTGCATTGCCTGGTGCTGTACCGGGCTAAGCTTAGTTCTCGGGGCTCTCAGTGGGCTAGCATTCATACTTTTGCATTAAAAGCACAATTGAAAATTATCACATAACTTTATACAATTATCGTTGAATGAATATCATAATAATGTAATGCAAATGTACACTTTTTGTGCTTTTCTAGTTTTTTAACCCAATCTCAGGAGCAAAGGGACTTATTTTCCATGTATTTTAGAACACGTGGTTCTATGCAATTATTTTTGGGGTATTTAAAAAAAATACTGTCGCATTTATACTGAACTTCATCAGGAACTGATAACACAATAAATATGTTACTGAAGATAAGACAAATAATATGCAACTAAAGTTTTATGCACCGCTATTTCACAGAACTCTGGTAGATCAAAATGGTCCCCAAAGCGGACGTTTGGTAGGATTGATTTTAAGGGTAGCATGTAGCATCAATGAGTGTCTCCTGCAGTTTACAACGGCTGCTGCACACTTACAGTAGCTTTGAGTGCCCTGATGGTCTGGTGTCTTGGGAAGCCCATGGACGTGAGGATGGCGACACTTTCCTCTGGCGGCTGGCTATCTGCGGAGGGTGCCAGGACTGGACTGGAAGGTCCAGCTTCAGTGTAGGAGGGCAACACTAATGGCTCCGCAAAGTCTGCAGGAGAAAAAGCATGGAGAAACCTCCCATTACGGTGACAATATGTGGATACACAGAGCTTAATATGTCCGACAACAGTCAAGGTTTACCGCTGTGAACCCAAACATTTGATATGGACACATGATATGGTCATTCAGTTATGACAAAGGGCTGAGATGAGAATCAAAAAATGTGCTCAAAGCTCTCGTTACAGTTACTTTGACTGTCAGCATTACAGCTTAGTTTGGGTGAGAAGAAACCAAACAAACTACCAAAGGGCATATATTATAACACTTAATGAATCACATTAGTCAAAATGTGTTCAAGGAGGTTAAAGCCCACTGTTTGTACTGCAGGAATCATCCTTTATCTAACTTTGACCAAACTGGAGCTAAAAACAGACAGTATTTGAGATGATGAGCAACTAACACATAATGAGCTTTGCTTGAAGTCAACAATTCAGCTTGGAGGAGGTTTAATTCGAATCTGGGGATGCATACCCTCCCAGGGTGTTGGAAAATTGCAGATATATTGACTACAGCAAAGTGTAAACAACCTTTAATCCACCAGGATATCTCAAGTGTTTCAAAAGACTAATTAGTCCAAAACCTGATCTTATTGCAAGATAATGATCAACAGTACAGTGTGGGAATGATAAAAACCAATTTGCTGCCAAGAAAGGATATAGATCCCTTCAAGGGTATGAAATGGCCCCTCAATACCCAAATATAAATATTGAAGCAATTTGGGGACTTTTGGGCATAAAAAGTAAAAATAGACAGATTTTTTTGAGGTCCTGGACTTCCATTTTGGGGAAAAGCTTGTTGTAAAATAATTTGAAATTCACTATTTTTTTCACTGGTCTATCACAAAGTACAGTGTTTAGAAATCTGGTTATTTAAATACAATACTCTTTTGTCAAAAAGCAAGCATTTACAAATTTGCATACACGTTATACATATTAGATTGTTTTGCCATTACAGCCCAGACTGCACATGCCTCCACAGTGTTGATATTTAAAGACTCAGTTTAAGCCATCTTTACCAAATACCAAACGGAACTCATGAATTCCGCTTCCGTTACCTGCTATAGACTGCGGCTAGAATCAGCAAACTTAATTACTTTTGACATATCATGGTCATTGGCTGATTGCATTAAGTCCATCAATGTTAAAAATTAAGGACTTTTGAGGCTGACGGCAGAACATGATTTATATCTCAAACCACAAAGCGTATAAACGTGAGATATTTATTCAAACTCAAAGCCAGGTTCTGGAACCCCCGAAAGAAATAGCACTCAAGCACAATAAAATGGAGACGAGGGCCGTGTCTGCTCTATCCTGAAGCTAATGCAGTCAGGGACTGAAGCTAATGCAGTCAGGGACTGAAGCCAATGCAGTCAGGTGAGGGAGAAAGCCTGGAGACCACAGGACATCCCAGGCCACCAAGGAATTGAAGGTGCAGTTTCACCACATCAGTGAACAGATCCGTGGATGAACAAAAGGCCAAGTTTCAGCTTAAAGATTTCACAACAGCAACAAAGAGATGATGGGAAGTCCTCCCACCACTTGGCTTCTGACCCTCCTCGACAAGGAGAGCGGTGCATCTCTCGTGCGAGATATACGTTACAAGAGAATACTGCCCAGATCTTACACAAAAAACACTTGCTTGGGTAATCAAAGGGTTAATCAACTTACCCTGCTGTCAAATAACCCTGTATATTTTCTTTAACAAGGTGAAAAACGAACACAATGTTTCTGATTGGTTACGCCCAATCAGGTTATCGTTTTGTCTTTCAACATTAATTTAGTTTAAAATTAGATAATAAACAAATTAGGAAAAGCTCATCTCCTATTTTGTTAAAAACCATACATGATCCAGATTCTTTACGAGAGTTTTTGTCAAGACTGTAGTAAGAAAAAGCTTTTAATACTTCTTGTACAAGAGGAGGGCAGTCATAGAGAAATATATGACCCACCAAGTTCTCAACCATACATATCCACCTTATATTACATAGCGTTTTTCTAACCTTCCCCCTGTCAAACTGCATGCTACGCTCACTCATTTAAGGATGAAAACGCGTGGTCACAAGTATGCTTTATCAGGATTTTCATAACCCACATGTGATAGACTGACCCCTCTATTCAACGGGCACAAACCAACGCCCCGTGGGACACACTGGAAAGGTTTGTGTGTTGACGAGCATAATGCGGGTTGCCAGAGAGAAATAATCGCTTTTTGCTGACATGATAACGAGGACATGAGGCAAGATAAACTTATTTGATTCAGCAGCGCGTTTTAACATTGTCATTTGTGGCTCAGGATCACGCGCAGTCAGTGTTTCTGTAGAAGACATAAAACTGTTTTTAACAAGGAGTAGGTACAAAGCCAAAGTGGTGCTGCCTTCTGGTGAGAAATGATCTCATGTCCCTCATTTAAGCCCGGTTACAGCGACACACTTAAACCCACAGCTCCCATTAGGAGCAAGAGGATCTTGGCTGTCCCCTGTGAGGCAAGACTCACCAGGCTCCTCCATGTGGGCTATGATCCAGCTGAAGGCCATCTCAGCCCCCATGTTTCCTGTGTAGTACACAGCCTTCCGACAAGCCTCCAGGGGAAAGCCCATCTCTGCCAGCTGCATCACTGAAGACTCGTCTATTTCTGGAGCTGGAAAAGATATAAAATATAAAATAAGGAATATAATGCATTAGCACAAATGCCAATTCTAAATTGGGCAGAAAACACTACAAATAATAGGCAATTCTAAATAAAAAAACAAAAAACAAACAAAAAACAAAAAACAAAAAAACAACTATATATATATATATATATATATATATATATATTAGTTCAAAACTATGGGGTCCTCTACAGTTCCTCATCAAAATTACTTTTAAGAACATTCTTTAGACAGTGTCTAAGGTAATCTACTTCAGAAAAAGGGTAGAGAAAAGGGAAGTCAATACTTACAATCCAAACTAGCCATTGAGCTGTCTGGAAATAAAAACAAAGCAAAAAGGTTAGGTTTAGGTTTAGGATCAAACCAAAACAGCATAGTTGTTATGTAACTGCCGTTTTGAAAAAGTGAATATATCAATATACACATAAGAATTGTGTTCTGTGTCTGGATTGCAGTAATCAGATGTGTAGATGAAAAACACACCTGACACAATGTTGGAGTTCAAAAATATTATTAATTGTGAGTATCTGCTCAGCTGTGTGAACTCTGAGATGCACTACTGTTCCTCTCTACACTAATGCCTTATACCAGACCCAAGAAAGCTTAGTTTGGTAGTCAAGTAAATTCATTAAATGTCACAGCTACATGCTTTCAGGAAAAATTCGAAGTTAAGTTAACAATATTTCAAAGATTTAAAAGCAACAAAAATACTTGCACTAAAATATATGATGCTAGCCAAATACGGGGTCAAATTAATTAAATCAAAACAGAAGTACTATTCTTTCAAGACGACACTGCTCTGTGATCCTTAAATTTTCTTTAAATTAATACATTAAGATTGTGTCGTATTTATTTTCTACTGGTGAAGTTTACTAACCATACTATATTAAATCCCAAAGTAACACTGAGTTCAGCAGCTGAGTTTCTATTGTCAAAGATTCAGGCCATGTATGCACTGACCATGTCAGAACTTATCAGAACAGAATAAATCACTAAAACGCGTCAAATATGTCTTTAACTTATGTAAAGTGACACGTATTTTGGAAGGACAAAATGCATATTCTTTGAATAATCAGTCTTTTGTGAGACCTGCTGAGTTCTCAAAGGGATAATTGGTAAATTGTGATTTATTGGCTTTTCAAAGGACAACGGGAAGGGGTATTAGATTTATGTAGGTCGCGTAGGTAATGCAGAATGAATTACGTCGCCTTTACACCCACCAAATTTGCTCACTATAATCTATAACAGGGACCATAAATAGCTCATAAGACACTTCCTCACAGGCAGAGCAATTATAGTCACAAGACATACAGATCTCTGCAGGTTCAGTTTCCTGGGGAAAAAAAAAACTGGAAAATTGTTTGTGTAATTTCAGAATGTCAAGAAAACTCTTTCACAGTGAAACTACTATAAGGGGAAAAACATTATATCTATATGTACATATATTTATTTTATCCTTGCCAGGGATCAAATTTATAGTAATCTAATATTATATACAGTATATACACTCACCAGCCACTTTATTAGGTACACCTTGCTAGTACCGGGTTGGACCCCCTTTTGCCTTTAGAACTGCCTTAATTCTCCTTGGCATAGATTCAACAAGGTGCTGGAAACATTCCTCAGAGTTTTTGGTCCATATTGACATGACAGCATGCAGTTGCTGCAGATTTGTCGCAGCAGACATCGAGACCAGGCAACATTTTTCAAATCTTCTATTGTCCAATTTTGGTGAACCTGTGCAAATTGTAGCCTCAGTTTCCTGTTCTTAGCTGACAGGAGTGGCACCCGGTGCGGTCTTCTGCTGCTGTAGCCCATCTGCTTCAAGGTTCAACGTGTTCAGAGATGCTCTTCTGCATCCCTCGGTTGTAACAAGTGGTTATTCGAGTTGCCTTTCTATCAGCTCAAACCAGTCTGACCCTTCTCCTCTGACCTCTGCTATCAACAAGGCGTTTTCGCCCAGAGATGGTTGTGCGTGAAAATCCCAGTAGATCAGCAGTTTCTAAAATACTCAAACCAGTCCGTCTGGCACCAACAACCATGCCAAGTTCAAAGTCACTTAAATCACCTTTCTTGCCCATTCTGATGCTTGGTTTTAACTTCAGCAGATCATCTTGACCATATCTACATGCCAAAATGCATTGAGTTGTTGCCACATGATTGGCTGATTAGATATTTGCGTCAACGAGCAGTTGAAGAGGTGTATCTAATAAAGTGGCCTTTGAGTGTGCATATATATATATATATATATATATATATATATATATATAAATAAATATATGC
>JAOVYW010006952.1:0-11160 GCA_025775045.1 Hiodon tergisus
CCCCCCCCCCCCCCCCCCCCCCCCCCCCCCCCCCCCCCCCCCCCCCCCCCCCCCCCCCCCCCCCCCCCCCACATCGCTTGGACGAATTGCACTGTGGGGTTTCACATATAGTTCGAAACGAAACGGCTTCCAAAATTCGAAGTCTGAGGACCCTAATTTGGTGAGAACCTCGATAAGCCAATGACTTCTGACTCACTCACAGCAGGGTTGGAGTAATTCAAAGTCACCTCAGGACTTCCTTGGAGCATGATTGTTTATTTATTCCAACACATAGGCATAATGCCAAGCGATAGTATTAGTTGCTGTGCTCCGCAATTCTCCCGTCAACCCGTCATGCACATAAACGCATTTTGCAGATGGACAAAAAAAAAAAAAACCACGAAAATACCACACGATCACAAACCAAACCATGTGGGCTTTATCTCTAAGTCCTCAAATTAGATGGCTTGCTGTATTTCTCATTACGGGCTCTGCAGCGATTAAAACCCAACTCTCAAATCTCTGGCTTTGAAGCGCAGGCGGACAGCTCAGTTGATTATGCCCATATCTGCCTTGATGATCCAGGATTTCTGAGATTATGGCACAATCCGCCGGAGTGGTAGGAGCATCAGAACCTAATTATGACACGGCCAGCGGCTGGGCCCGTGCGGTGAGGAAGAGGGGAATCAAGGAGCCGGTCCGTTAAACTCCAGGTGAACCCTGCCTTTGCATTTAGGCCCAGGAGGGGCTTGTTGCTCAGGGCGACCTTGTTGCTGAGGGTGACCTTGTTGCCTGCTTGGCAACTTCTGGCTTGCTTGAGAAAACAAAATGAATAAGACCGCTGTTGGGGTTTATTTTGTAAACTGTTGATTTCTTACTTTTGGCCAAGGTCACCTTTGAACTTATCAAAGACACCAAACCCCATTGGGAGATCTGACCTAACCGAGTCACAATGCTCTACTTTTTTCAACCTATCAGATCACTCCCTCTGCCTGATTAGTCAATTCTTAACCACAAAGCACAACGAAACAGTGATTCAATTTAAAAACCATACCTCAGACCGTGCCCTGCACCCAATAAACAGTTCTATAGCAGTCGAGACGGATGTTCCTTACTCAAAAAGGTGTCTATAAAAAAGCTGATAGATCCCCTCTAGTTAAATTTGAATTAAAAAAATAAATTTCAAACCACAATCTTTCCAAACCGTTTAGCACTTCCTTTGAGAATGTGAACGAACCACGTTCGCAGAGAGAGGAAGTCTGCTTTTACAGAGCGCAGTTGCGTCCCGAAGACATAATGAACTAAATTAGGACAACACACGGTGGATGCCAGGCCCATCAACAGCTGCTACGTTTCACATCTGGTCAGACGGAGCTAATCACAGAGCATCTAAGCCGGAATCTGCCTGAGAGCAGGGGGGGTGGGCAACTCAGATCCACAGGAGCAACCTGTTTCTCATCCTACTGATCTCAATCAGAACAGAGAGCTTTCAGTAACCCCCTCCCCCCTCTGCGCTCTTCCGCCGTCTTCACCGAGACGGAGGGAACAAGGCTGGCCTGTGAGTTGGGAGAAGAAAGAGCCCGAGGGGGGCAGTGGCCCTCATGAATAACCAACCCCCTCCCCCCAGACTGCTTCTGCGACCGCCCATTCAACAATCAGACAATGCCAAAACTCACATGACACAATTCCAAAACTCACATGACAGGGAGGTTGTCAGCTGAGTTACCTAGGAATTCCTGCTTCCACAGTGGCCTATTTAATAAACACCAAAAACACCAACCACAACATTCCTTTCCACACCTATGAATTTACAAAGCACTTTGTGAGGACACTGGCTATCTTAAAGCAGAGGATCTGATTACAGTCAAACCCACATTATCGAAACAATAACCTTAAAATCACGGAATGCGTTTCTTCCATTTTGCTCTTATCTGTACCCAGCTCCCTCAAGAACAAAAGGGCCCTTTTTAGGCACACAGCAAGTGCCTGCAAAATATTTACGCTGCGCGGCGAATACAATAGGCATTCTTTGAGTGATACTCTCTCACCAGGTTATTGTGGGAATTCCTACTCAACCAGACCCACCTGTTTGTTATTATACCGGTCCCTGCCTCCGTCACATCCACTCATGCGAGACCTTCGCTGCATGGACGCGCATACAAGCAAGCACTGCAGGCACCTTGGACTCTGTGCTGTCACTCACGCACTCTGCCCTGCCCCCACCACCGATTTCATTCGCTTACTTATTCGAACCCCCCGCCAGCCCTTTGTCAGACTCGTATCTCATCTCCTCCGCCATCTCCCCCTGGGCTCTCTCTCAGCGGACACAGCTACGGCCCCCGCAGCCAGAGGAAACGACCGGCCCCAGCGCCGGTGATGCCGTGCCGTGCCGCGCCTCCAACGGCTGCAAGCCCCGATCCCATCGTCTGGCAAAGCGCTGGCGCCCCAGCCCGCACCACGCCCAGCAGACGGAAAGGAGAGCGAGAATGAATGGCGCAATCTTTCATTAATTTCACTAATTCTAATTAATTCAATTTGCCCAAGCGTCACACTCAATACCTTGCAAGGTTGTTGTTCCACTAAAGGATCTTCGCCAATGGACTAACAGGAGGTCTTTGGGGACCTTGCGGTTGCACTCGCCCTCCGCAGAGACACAGATTCATTCCCTTTTTTGCTCCATTTCATTTGGTTTGGCGTCCAAACCCTCCCTTTCCATTTCCCAGGTAACGGGGCAACGGATGCAAAAAGAGGTGTTGAGGCCCGACTCAGTGTGGCATGGTCCATGGTCCTCCATCGACACCACCCAGCCCCCACCATCCCCGCTTCCCCCTGCTCCTGAATAAATAAACCCAAGGAAGGCTACCAGAGGAAGAAGGGGAAAAAAGAAGAAAAAAAACCCCAAAAAATAACTAGGACACTCCAACCTGAGAAGGACAGACCTTCCTGTGCACCGCTGTGAGCAGCACCCAGGAGGTAGAGAGTCGGAGAGCGAGCGGAAACAGGAAGCGACCCAGCAGGTGTAAGGGCGGGGGGGGGGGGATTCCAGGTGAGGAGGGCACGGAGAACGTCAGTCAGCCGCGGCAGATCGGAGCGCCGCGTCGGGAGGGGGAAAAAACTCGACTTCCCCGGGCCCTCCCCCACCGCGGCTCCCAAGGCAGTGCCTATTTAAATGTGTGTTTAGCGGCAGAGCGTTATAGCTCTAATCACGGCTGGCGTCACAGGCTCATCTCCATCGCCTTCTCCACAGCCTGCGGCTATTTCCTGTCTTTGAGAAAGACAGATCCAAGGGGCTGAGCCACAATACTGACTAATTAATGAATAGCCGACTGACTCCTCTCCGAGCACAAGCGCGGGGAACAAACACTCATTCGGAGATATAAAAGAGGAAAGTCATTAAACCGCTGGAGGGGCAGAGTAGGACAACTGCCGAACTACAATATACACTTACCGGGCGCATCTATATTTATGTATGCAGGCAGTCTCGAGGTCCCCTGCAAATGCAGCCAATCGCCGTGCGCGGCAGGGCGCACACTACACTGTCCATCACCAGCGAGGACAGGTTAAATAAACATGACTGCACCGGGGATTATAATCCCAAAGCGACAGAAAAAACCACTCCCTCTACTTTAACCAACCCCCCCCCCCCCCCCAAAAGGGTCTCTGTCACCCCGGGGTGTGTGCAGGTAGGAAGCAGAATCCAGCCAGGCTCAGGCAGCACACAAAGACAGCTCTGTTTGCCCAAGTGTGGCGCGTAACACCCCCCCCCCCCCCCATCAACAGCCGGCTCCCAGCCCATACGGGATGAGCTCAGCTCAGATACAATGTGGCGACAGCGGGCGTAATCCCATCTCTGCAGGACAGGTTAGCCCCGATAAACGGTGCATCTGTTTCTTTTCTCCTCTTTTAATCAGCATCACCAACCCCCCCCCCCCGCGTACGCACGCTGGGCAAGCCGCGGGTGTGAGCGGGCAACGCGATCTCCAAAGGAGGCGGGGGAAAGGGCGCCGACGAGAGAGCATCGGAATGGCTTCACATTCCCAAGCGTGTGGGGGGTAGTGACGAGAAACAGACAGACACACAGGGGAAGAGACGGCCTGGTGTGGGCGGCAGACTCGCGGAAAACAGGGCAAGATTCGGAAGAGCAGCCAAGCGAATTCAGCAGCCCCAGTGACACCGAGGAGAGCACGGAGAGGGTTGGCAGAGCGGGGGTTAACCCGCCAGTCCGGAGAATGGGAAGAGACATAAGAAGATGGATAGGAGAGAGGCTGGTAAACGCCACAGTTTAACCTTCACACTGTCAGCTGAGTCATGCAGAGGGGAGGAATGGAGAGAGAGAGAGAGAGGGAGAGAGAGAGAGAGGGAGGTGGGCAAAGACGTCAAAGAGAGAAAATTCCCATAGAGAGAAACTTTTCACGCTCACAAGGGTAACCAAGTGTGAAAGCGAGGGGGAGATTGGAGGCAGGAAACTAATTAAGATCTTAAGAAATCATTCACATGTACAGGCGTGTGAATATCTACATAAAGAGGGAAGTACATTTGTTTAAGGCACAGACAGCCTTTTTAACGAGGCAAGACCTCCATTTTCCAGTAATGAGCTGCTACACGCAGGGCATTGCGGCGTTCAGCGTTCAATGCACCGTCGATAATGTGCGCCAAGCCATATCACACGCAGGGACCATTTAGGGGGTAAAATGTGTCAGCCGATAATGGCCAGTCAGTGGCACGGAGAGGAGATAATTGCCAGGCGAAAGGCACTCCATCGGAGCGCTGGGCGGTGCTGAGGCGTAGAGGCAGAAGGGAGAAGAGTGGCGGTGGAGAGGTGGAGACGGGTGGGGCAGCTGCACCCCAAGCTTCTGGCTCTGCTGCCCACGAATGGCGAAAGGTTGAATTGGGGTCACCCTGTCCTGGATTAAAAACAAGAACGCGCACCAGGACGTCCACCAGAAAGCTGACGGAAACCAGGCACGACCCTGAAACGTGGGGGAGACAGGCCCACGGACAGGGGGCTCGACGCGAATCTGGCAGCCCCGACGCGGCATGGGTTTCGCAGGATTACCGTCTTCACAGGGAGTCGGGAGTCAGTGCGCAACAACCAGCACTTGACATCACTGCCGGGCTCTGCACACACGGCAATAAAATGAACCAGAGCAGTCACGCGCCATCCAGGGGCATGAGAACGAAACTTTATATGGCCCGGGGAAATCGCGACACACCCCCTCCAGGAAACCCTGCTGCTCTCATCACAGAGCAATGCCGTCACATTATGGAACAAGCACCAGCCTTGCTGCAGGCCAGCCAGAGGCGTGTCTATGGGGAGGATGCGAGACTCCACTGTGGCGGGCTAACATTTAGCTTAAAACGATAAAAACTCCGCTACGCCACGCTGACAACGCCGCGTCGGCACTTCGCCGGGGTCCCAGCACGTTTGCGCTGCTGCGTGGGAGTGTTTCGTGGCGGTTCGCGAGCGCCGCGCCAGCTCAAGACATGTAGGCAACGCGCCAGGGGTGAATTTTACTGCTTCCCAGGGAAGAATGTAATCACTGTATCAAACGGGCGCTGGCACACGAGATCACAACGCTCACGCAGGCCGATACTGTGCCCTGAAGCGAGCCGGAGAACAGGTTTTTTTGGCTATTCAAAGCTCACCCACGCTCCCACACACACGACACCGGTAGCAACATCAACCACAGAAGATTCTCTTGGGCCACTCTGCTGAGGGAACACACAGCATGGGCGTTCTGTTCTCTCAGCAGTTATCTCAATAAAAAGTGAGATATCTCACTGACGTGAGATAACTTCCGCGCAATAAACCCAGAGGAATACAGCTGTTTCCGTAAAAGGCCACTCGTAATACAAAGCCAAATCAGAGGAAATGTCCTCTCAAAACAAGACTGCTCCATCTTTAAAACAATGCATGTTGAGACTAAAAAAAGTGTCTAATAGCATCCAGAGAATGTTAACATTTTAAAGCAAGGTCAATGGCATATCATTTTTCTGGATTTTCCTTTTCACTTAAAAACAAGTATGGAATTACACACACACACACACACACACACACACACAAAAAATCTCGTTATGAAGATTGCTTTATTAAGCCAAACCAAACCAAAAGCAAACATCTGATGACCTTCTCAGATTCAATTTAAATTTAAATCATACAATTTCTATACATGATAATTAAAACACTCATTTGTGGAATTATGGGTGAAAAAAGATAATTTTTTTCAAATAAAAATGCGCCTCTGGTTAATCCTCTGGTTTTTCCCACCCCTAAAGCAGGGAATGCATTTAACTAAAGGTATTGCTGGGATGCAAATTGCCACTTTCCCACTTCAGAAAGGTTTCGGTCTTTTATTTGGCCATGCCTTTCAAACAGAAACTGGTAACTGTGGCCTTGAGCTCTGGGAGAGATTTGGGGAGGGCTTGAATTCACCAATCACTAACGCCACTCAAACAAAAGAGCAAGACAGGGCACTTGAAAAATTGAAAATACAGGCGTGTGCGAGAACAGGAGCCTTGCGGGGGTTTTTTGTGGAGAAGCTGGTGAAGATTCAATCTTACTTCTGTTACACACAAACATGGATGGACACAAGTTGGCTAGATTTTTAAAAAAACAATTTACAGACAAATCTCAATGTGGTTTGAGGCAATCTGAGAAGAAAAGTAAAGTCTGGGGTTATATTTCATGTTTCTTTTTTTAAGATTCTCTGATCCCCCATTACATCACCACCACCCCCTGCAATCCCATAACTCTAGGAAAGGCATTGGGCCTCAAATTCTAGTTTTTTTTTTTAAAGCATCACCATGACAACGGGTTCAAGTTTTTTTTTACCCACCCCTTCTGCTCCCTGCTCACCCCCACCCCGTTTTAAGTAACAGTCAAGAAAACCGTATAATAAAATGTTCGGTGTGAAATAGACCAAGAAACGCTGCTGGCCCTGGCCAAGGCCAAACGAGTTAGGTTACAGAACATTAATGATACATTTTGTAATTACTATTTCGTTAAACCGGCGATCGTTACCTATAGCTAACACGCACGAATAACTGGTATATCGGCAGACCTTCTTTGTTTATCACATTTTAAAACTTTTAAAAGGTTAAACTCTTGCCATTTTGCTTCTCCGCTGGGTTTATTAATAAAACAAAGGCATTTGTTTCGCTTTCACCCCCGAAGTGCACTTGTACTGTAAAATGGATAAAGGTCGAAAGGTCCACTTGATGAATTAATAAATAAAACAATACGAGCATTTCTATAGCCTATAAATGTGTTGACGAACAACAACCCCAAACGTTGCGAGCTCCCCACCGTTGGTATTAAATTTATATTAAACCAAATAAGCAGCGTAAAAACACAGATAACGTGACCGCCACCTAAGCTTTACCCAAACCAAGTCGCACGCCCATAGAATGAACAAAAAGTTAATTCTGACAACAAACATAAAACAGTTTATAGAAATGGGCGTAAGCCTGGAATTCGCATGCACCTTTTAATAATTTACCTTAGGTAGAAACGACCCTTATAACATTGCCGCTAGAGTGAGCGCTTCACATTTTGAGTAAGAGAGGGTTTGGCGTTTGTTTAAAAAGCATTTAAGAATAAATAATGTGGTTATTATGATTATGACAGGTGACTTCTATACGTGCTATGGGTGGTGGAAGGGGAGAGAGCAAACGTAAACATGACAAATGCGTTAATAAACCACTCGCTACACTAATGAAAAACTGAGAATTATATCTAATCTACCCACCATATGTTCAACCTTTTCCGATTTTAAAACATACATCACACCGATTATAACAGTCCTCTAAAAAATCGGTCACAATCATTTGATAACACATACACATCGTAGATACCGTAATCTAGAATAAACGTGATAATGTACGGACTGACACCGACTACACCCTGTTGCTTTTCTATCACGTCTATACTCTCGTTGCACATTTAATTAGACTAGAAATAGAGACCTTCAAAAGGGAAAACGACGGCAAGTAGAATCTGGGATCGCACAGAAAACGTGCGAATTGACAAGGCGGTGAGGTACATTCCTTAAAAACTCTTCATATTTAAACATTAATAACACCTGCTGGCAACCAAGAAAAAAAAAACACCGGGAGGCCACACCTTTACTAACATGGCGTATCCAAACTAAGAAATACATAAAGGGAGATGTAGCGTTTAAAAGGACTAAAATAACATGTAGCCCAGAAAATTATTTTTAGACGTGCCCAAAGCCTATTTGAATACTTGTGTGCAATACGGGTTTATTTACACCTATGTATGTAATAAACGTACGGGAAAACTAACCTTCAGGTGAAGTAATTGACAACACGGCACTGGACCGAACTTGGCTTTCGATAAACAACACAAAAGCCGTAAGCCATAAAGAAGGTGTACAGTAATCGTACATAAAGAAGTGTTAGAAGGGGACGCGGAAGAAAATCTCCAAGTTGCTAGGATATAATAATTTTAAAAATTCTTACCTTGAATGATTAGAAAAGCCCCAAACGTAAACAGTCCAATCTTTTTCATTGTAAAATCGAAGAAATTACTCGCGATCTCTCTGCCCATGATCTCAAAGGTCCTTTAAAAAACACAAGGACTAAAATGGATGAGGTATTCTACAAACTAATTAAATAATAAAACGCCCCTTAGTGGTCTGATCGCCGCTCTTCTTAAAAAAAAAACTTAATAGAGGACAAAACAGATGACTGCTGTTAGTTAAGCCGGTTTATTTTTATTCTTCAGCTATCGATGTACTACGGTTTTCGGAAAACAACAGAGTGTAAAACCTTCACCGATAAAGCGATTGGTGCTTGTATAACGCACAGGTGAATGGGCTACAAAAAAGAAAAAGTAGAAGCTGTGTTCGTTTCGCTTAGCAGTTCGACTATGCTCAGTCTTTGATTGTGACTGGATAAAAAAACTATGATGTCACGTATGAGTCGAACATGACTCATGGGAAATGCTGGAAAGTTTGGAAACTTCACACCACAAATTTGGAGTGTACTTATCTTTTCGTAAAAGAAAACCAAAACTAACAATTAAGTGTAAAAAGTAAAATATATCCATTTAAAATTGAAAATGACATATGTAAAATTCGTATTTTTTCTAATTACTGTACTGACACGATTAATCAAAGGGTCTTCAAACGCGTTACAGGTCTAGAAACGTGTTATTATTTTCAGGGTACTATTTGTGTTTGCTTATTGTTTTTGAAAATTCAGTCAGAAAAAATAAACAGAAATAAAACGGTTACATTTTCCTACAGTAGTCGTTAAGAAGTGAGACGCGATTTACATAATTTAGCAAGAGGCGCTGGTTTGTCAAGAGTGTGTTAGAGTATTTCAAATAATCTGATAAGGCTCCGTGCTCATATAGCAGGGAAACAAGCCTAAAGCACGTTTATTGTTGAATAGCCTCACCAGCTAAACCGAAACCTGAGACCAAATTAAAATGGTATTTTAATAAAGATGTAAAATGTTAACATAATATCTAATATTTTTAAAGCATTTACAAAGCAACTATACGTTTTTAATTAAATGCAAACCTAACTATTACATTTTGATTGTTAAAGTTAAACTTTCAAAGAATTATAATAAAGAATACTTAATTAATCAAATGGAAGTTTCCTCCATTGAAATGAAAGGAGTACCTGTCGAGTTTTGTCATTCGTTTGAATGCGTTTATATACCATTATTTAGTGCACACACTGATGTGAACCTAAGTTTTTATCTCAAATTAATAGTCGGCGTAATTTCGTGTTTCAAATTCTAACTATTCTCTATCATATTGTTACATAAATTCGGCAATTCACTGCGCCCCCTGACGTCGCTTTTACGTAACTATTTAGATATTTTTTGATCATAATGATTTCCAAGGATTGCTTCTTCATTTGGTCGTTTTCTGAGTTTTTCCTGAGGGATACACATCTTCTCAGCGTTACTAACACAATTTGGCAAACCTGCGAGTTTACTCCAACGGCAGCTAAGGGCTTCTGGTTTAATTATAGATATTATTATCGATACTGATACAATTAATGTCATAACAACAACAACAATAATAATAGTAGTCCATTCAAATCTTGTCAGGGTCATTGACTGTGTGGAGTTTGTGTAATTTCTCTACAGTTTCCACCGTGCTATATTGACTTTCCAAAGACTGAAGTCAAGTTGAGTGGACTGGGGACAGCAACTGTGTCTCTATCTCCTGTCCTGCAGTGGATTGCCATCAGGCCCTGGGTTTACCTCGCCTCACGACCTGCGTCTGTCAGGTTAGACTTTGGCACCGGCGACCCAGAACTGGGTAAGCAAAACGAATGAATAATAATATTATTGGCATAAGTAGGAGGAATATAATTAGAAGTTTTATTCTTGTTTTATTTAATTTATTCTTCAGATGGTTCTCTACAGTTATTTGAGTACCCCGTCAGATACCTCTCTCACACATAATTTTACATTTAAGCCCTTCCAAGGCAATACGCTAAATGAAGCTTGTGGCCATTGCAAAGCTTGGACTTTGCTCATAGGTATCAGATGAATTAAATGTGTATGGGCATAATGTGATTATTTATCAAGGAGGGACTGCTCAATCTGCAGAATAATTGTGATAACCCTGTCAGTTCTCTGAAGTAGTTTTCTCCTTCCTGCTCTAACCGTCCAACTGTGTCTCTCCTCCCAAACGTCTTTCCATCTTTTTTCCCACTCAGCCCTTCTCTTTTTACATCCCTCATTAACACAACAGTAATTAAGTGTTGATCTGCTAATAGCACTCAGAGGGGCTGGAAAGTCTGTTAGTTTTAATTAGACAGTCATGAAATGTAAGGACACAGAGCCCAGGAAAAGTGGGTTCTCATATCTCCCGATCCACATAGTTTCTCTGTCTTTCTTTCTCTTTCTCACATACACAGATCCACGCATACGCATACGCATACGCATAGGCAAATGCACTTATTCCTTTCTATCTTTGTTCCTTCCTTTTCATTTTCACATTTAATCCGGTGTCCTGGGTCCTTTTCATGCAGTTATCTTAATACAATTCAACCTGGATCTTGCTAAATTATTTTAGCAGTGTGTGTGTGTGTGTGTGTGTGTGTGTGTGTGTGTGTGTGTGTGTGTGTGTGTGTTTAGAACTGTGTAGTGTCTTCCCCATATTGCTTTTATAATCTCCTTAAAAGTGCATGA
>JAOVYW010006953.1:0-11159 GCA_025775045.1 Hiodon tergisus
GTGTGTGTGTGTGTGTGTGTGTGTGTGTGTGTGTGTGTGTGTGTGTGTGTGTGTGTGTGTGTGTGTGTGTGTGATTGGCTGCAGAGTGAAAGACTGAAGATCACCAAACTGGAAACTGGAAACCAACTATACAACTTTATTTGGCATTTCAGCAGGATGTTTTACAGACATTGTAAATTTATACAGACATCATTTGAGGTAATAAATAAGTTTTTGCAACAACAGATTTTCAGAAATTAACAGTAATCTAAAATTTCAATTATAGCTTCCTCTTTCAAACTATGAATGGGCAGGAAACTACACAGCAAAACTGCCAGTGTTAAATTAACACAATCAGAGTCAAGGTCAGACCATTTGGATCCATATATTATTATATTTAACAATGGCAGTTTTGCTGTGTATTACAAAAACAAGATTGCAAGATTGGCGTGAAAAATATTAAATAATCAGTGATTTCAACTATAAAAAATTAAACAAAAAAAAATGTAATTAAAGAAATAATACATGGTACAGAAATATCCCATATCTGTTTACTAGAATTGTAGACATATGTGGGATGTAATACACCTACAAGACTCCCTAATAAAAATCATCTGTCATACAGGATGTATTTTGGTAAAACCAAATAAAATAAGTAGGCTCTGGTCCTATAAAAGGACTTGACATTTCACATATAAAATGAATTACAAATATTTTGTCTCCTTTAAAGCTAAGCATATTAGCATATAGTCAGTATTAAATATTAAACAAGTACAAAGAGTTAATCCCATATACCGTTGACAAAACTTTGTAACATTTATTTTGTAATTGTATTGTTGATGAAGAAACACATATTATTCCTGGGAAAATGCCCAGACACACACACACACACACACACACACACACACACACATATATATATATATATATATTAGAAAGCAAAGAAAATAATTAAGTACAGTGTTGGATTTCTTGTTGGATCTACAGTAGAAGACCAAAGTACTTTCAGTCATTAGCATGACAGACTTCTAGAGCAAACTACGAAGTGCTTTTTGTCATCCATATTTTACTGTCCTGTCTTTCCAGCAGAATCTTGAGCCATACTTTTCCAAACCACCATGGAGACAAGAACTGGGATAAGGCATATAGGGATAAGGGTTAGGATGAGCACCACACTCATAGGCGCATCAAGAAAAACCTCATCCTGGTAATGACAGTCCTGAAAGTACTGACTGTGGACCTTTAGGAACGACGTTTCTACGAATTTGTTGGGGAAGAAACAGCCCAGGCCCTCTGTAAAGAACTCCATGTTCTGTGTCATTGCGTTATATGGCCTAGAAGGATAAATTGAGAGTTTATTAGAGACTATGCAAACCAAAACAGTAGTGGTCATCAGTTTTGCATTGTGAGCTCTGAAAACTGTTAGTGTTACATCAGTCTGGTTACTGGAGCAAACAGTTTTCCCTCACTGCTGTTATCGGTTTTGTGGTTGGCTGTTTATTTGTCTATCATCACAAATCTCACTAAGCCAAACCATGTAATTAACTTTGAACGGTTTACTTTCTTCAGTTTTTCATGAATTAATGCCTGCCTGCCACTAATTGACATTATTTTCAAAGCACATGTTGTTTTCAACAGATTTATTTGTGGAGTACACAGAAGTTAGGTGAGATTCATACCAGATAACCTCTTCCCAGTTGCACCAAAACTCCTTCTTGATCATGAACATTTCATATTCGAATTCTTGCAATATCCTTTCGATTAATATTGCCAGCAAGGTTTCATTGCAGTGATGGAAGTCACGGTACTTTTCCTGCTCTTCAAATGATTCTGAGGGAATGAGATGAAAGCTCCTGAAACCTCTCTCACATACCTCCCAGTAATCCTTTTATAATTCTGAGGAAAACCCAACTGTATTTGTGAAAGAATGAGGTGCTATCAGTCCTAACAATTGAACCCCAAATGAATGGGTAAAGATAAAACAAAGCTACTTAAGATATTTTTTATCAGATCAACTGCAAAACAGAATAAATACATCAGTCACTTACCCTCATACTCTTTGGATGTGTTGGTTTGTACAGTTCTGTCTGAACATGCAAAGATAACACAATTTATTCTGATATTCATTCAAAGGTTAATGTATGCCTTGACAGCCTCATTTGAAATACCACTACTGTAAGAAATCTAAACTGAAAATGTGTGCAAAATCAACGCTATTAAAATACTTGTTTTTGATTCTGCCAAAAATTGCATTGGGAAACTCAAAAAGTTGAATCACAGAATACTTACCCCAAAATAGGACTGGAAAAAGAAGGATCTGTATCATCATGGTTTTCTGGGATTGAGATCTCTTTGCCAATGAAGCGCAGAAGCCACCCAGAAACCTTATGATTGTGTAAAACAGCAGGGAGTTTCTTTAATGCTGTTGAGGGGCGTGAGGAAAAGAAACGTCCTGCCCCTTCTTCCTTGTACTGTTTACAGGCCAAGCCTCTGAGGCATTGATAAGTTGATGTAATGGTTTAATTAAATAGAGCCCTTGCTTTTTTTTGTGAGTAGCTGCATGTGCACCGATGTTTCACAAGAATTTTAATGAGGTCCTTTTAAATCTAAACAAAATTCTATTCAATAGTCAATCCTTATTTCCTGGTAGTTAATGATATGGTATTTTTGACTGCTAAAATACAAAGAACATAAACACCCATAGTAACCAACTATATATTGCTGATTTTATGTTTTACAAATATAAGGAAACTGTGCTTATTAGGTGATTGCGATTATCTGCAACTAACAATAACGAAGAAAATCTAAAACAAGCATTCCATTTCCCTAATTTTCAGACTGTCTGTGGCAATCAATGGGAACATTTCCTCTCAGGAAGGACACAATTTTGTTAAGCAGACAGGAAAACAAGTCTTCTGGAGCCCAGTATTGTATGATCCCATATTACTAACTCCCCCAAAATCCCAGTTACTGACAATCCCACCCACCATTTTTTCTTGATTTTGATGGTTTTATTTAGATAAACAATGAAGTGTTTGTATTTCCTGTAACACCTAAGTTTGTATGTATTATAATTGTTACTTGTACTTTTTGTAATATAAATTCCTGTATGAAAAACCTATGCTGTATTGGTTTATCAAGCCTTCAAGTGTGACAAGTGTGTAAGTTTTTAGAAGTTACAGAAGAAAAGGCATTTACCTAAAATGCTATATGTTCATTACAAATACACCTATATGAATAGCATATGTTTCATATTACCACATTCACAATAAATTAATTAATAAATATTTTTTCATACCCGTATTAAATTTAATCAAAAACATTATTCAACATTAAGAAAATTATTGTTGAATATTTTATTTTCCCTCAAATAAATTGAAAATAATTCTGATTGGAAAAGAGCATACTTTGTTTTCCAAAGCATGTTGTGGTCATAGACTCTCACCCACTATTTTCCTGTAGTGTCTTATCTGGTTCTGGCACATTTCCTGAATTGATTTTGGACCATTCCTCCATGTAGTATTTCTCCAGTCCCACCAGGTTTATTTGTTTTCTTTTGTGAACTGCTTTCTTTAGTTCAGACCACATTCTTTTAGTCTAGAGATTGCGATGGTAGGTCAAAAAAATAGATTTTGTGTTCTCATTTAAGGATCAACTTTTACATTTTTTATTTTTATTCACCCTCTTCCATGCTCAATGTGATGCCAATGTGATAAGCTCTATATAATCTAATTATTTTTTTAAAATTTTTCACTAGTCCCATTCATATGTTCTTGTGCATATTTCAGTCCTTTTTTTAACAACATTTTTTTGTTTTTCCTGTAACTCATCCCTGATGATTTGAGGGATGAGTAACCATTATACTGTTGATGGAAGAACAATGGCCTATTGTCAGTTCTCTTGTCAACTAAACTGGTGTTTTATTCCTAAACATAAATGATATTATCTTCACACAGTGCTTTGCATTATTAGTCGGCTTTGTGGGTCATCCAATCCCAGGCTTATTGATTACAGATGATGTTTCACTATACTAGTTAATGCTTTGGATACAACATCATGAATATCTAGGGATTATTAATTGGGTAAAAAAAAGTTCTACAGTGATCCCCTACTGACATATATGCAATAAATTTAATGCAGTCAAACAAACCGTTTTTTAAACGACACATTTTGATTCTATAATGTGATTCTATACTGCCATCTTGTGCTTGAAATAAATAAATCTGGTTTGTGTTTTATTTTTGGCAGATGTGGTTCTACACAAGAGTTTAACTCTGAGAAGACATCTACTATACATTAACCTAGGTGGAAAAAAACTAAACAATAAATGAGCGTTTCAAGCTCATTTTTATCATGCTTTCATTTGTTAACCGAATACTTGTGGCAAATGCACTCAGTGGCAGACAGGCATCAAGGGAGTCAGTTATTGTTCAATTGAACATTAGAATGGGTAAAATTAGTGACATAACAAACTTTGAGCCTGGTGTGATAATTTGGGCCAGGCCCACCTGTACCAGTATTTTAGAAACAGGCGCACAATAGTGTCAAGAGTTTACAGAGAATGGTGAGACCAAGAAACTAAATTCAGTTAGCAGTAGTTCTGTAGGAGAAAACAGCTGTTGATGAGTGAGGTTATAGAAGAATGGCAAGAATTGTGAAAACAGATGGGCCACAGCAAATTACACAGCTTACCATTTCTACATTCATCCACTTTTTCAGTTATATATTAACTGAAGCAATTCAGGTTAAGTACCATGCTCAAGGATAAAACAGCAGTGGTGGGACTTGAACCAATAGCCTTTTAGTTACAAGCCTGTCACCTTAACCACTGCAATGTCAGTTTCCAAAGACGGGCTATTGGCAGGGATGGGCTATTGCAGGAGATAACCACCCCGGGTTCCACTCCTATCAGCTACAAATAAAAAGATGCGGCTCCATTGGACATGCAATCACCAATACTGGACAATTGAGGAGTGGAAAAACATCGCCTGATCTGACAAATCCCAGTTCCTGATTCAGGATTTAGCGTAAACAGCATGAATCCATAGACGTCAATGGTACAGGCTGGAGGCACACGTGTTTTCCAGGCACACATTAGGTCCCTTGATACCAATTGTGCACATGAATGCCACCGCACATCTGAACATTGATGCTGACCAGGTGCCTCCCTTCATGGCTACAGTTTACCTTTCGTCACATACTTCCAGTAGGACAATGCCCCATGTATTGTCTCAGAATGATTCCAGAAACATGTCAGCCAGTCCAGCTTACTTGAGTAGCCTGCACAGTCCCTGAACCTCCCTAGACCAATAGTACATCTTTGGGATCAGATGGAAAGAGTGGTTCACCGCACTGAATGTACAGCCATCCAATCTGCAGCAACTACATGATGCCATTGTATCAGCATTGTCTAATATCCCTGCTGAACCTTTCTGTCACCTTGTACAATTCATACCCCGAAGGATTCTGGTTCTTCTGGTGAAGGAAGGTCCGATCTGGTACGAGATGGGTACACCTAATGAATTTGCCATTGAGTGTGTATAATAAGTCAGATCCGAGGAAAATGTTTGGGCCTATATATTATAACTTTGGATGGGGCAGTAAGAGGGTAATGGGAAAATGGGGTTTCCAGAAGCTCCAAGTTTATTGGTCTAATTTTCTAATTACACATTTTTAAAAATGAAGTGTCAATTTAGGGAAGTAGGCTTGTCAATGAGAAATCAGCCAGTAGGTAAGTGGTTGAGGTTTTATGTGAATAGAAAAAGGGTTGCTGCAGCCATCTTTTGTTTATCTAGCGGTTTTATAGGATAAGAAGAGGATTGATTTAAGGCAAAAAAAAATCTTATTATATACAGCTTCTTTTACATTTGTGTAACCGAGCCCTTCAACCCCTGTTGGGTTTAGGAACCTGTATATTAAGGAAATAAAAGAGCAGCCAGTGCAATTAGTACCATTTAGAAGATAGTAGGTAGGGAGTCAATCTTTTGCCGAAGTGAAACTGCTGAACTGCTAATCACCAGTCAAAACCCTTCTTCCATGGCAGGCACGGATGGAATGAGTACGCTAAGCCTGTACACTGTAAACCCTAACAGTTTCATTAAGTCAAAAGAAATTAGTGATGTAAACTCATTATGTGTAAAATAATCCTGTTGTTTATGACTTGAGAACCCCTAACTCACATGTGGTATTTGATTTTCTTATTTGAACTTAACTATTTTATCTGAGTGCTGTAACCATATCTTGTGTAAATTTACTGTAAAGAAATCTACTTATATTTATATAATAAATTTGATTAAAAATAAGTTTAATTATTTATTAAACTTATATTTATATAATAAATATAAATCTACAGCACAGACAATGACGTCTCACGTAATGTGCGTTAACGTTTTCCCATTCTCAAAGTTTCTTAACAAATATGGCTACCTCTACAGAGGGAATTTCAAATACAAACACAAAAATTGTTCCGTTGAATGTTGTTTGGTAAAATCTTATTTTATTTGTATCTTCTCGCCTAGTTTAACAGTGTTTGATGTGTGATTCACTGGAACTAACTTTAAAGTTAGACTAGCTTGACACGTTAGCCCGGGTATTAACGTTAGCAAATTAATCTGCAGCAAATGGAGATGCTCATTCATAAGCGGTGTCCATTTG
Organism: Hiodon tergisus; assembly: GCA_025775045.1. NCBI lineage: Eukaryota > Metazoa > Chordata > Actinopteri > Hiodontiformes > Hiodontidae > Hiodon > Hiodon tergisus. The sequence continues at coordinate 6,634 of JAOVYW010006953.1, forward strand.
GTGTAACATCTGCACACGTAAAGATTGTTAATAACTTCATGCTTTGACAGAGTGGACAATACAGGATAATAACTGATGATAGGAAGACACCGCAACGCGGTGAACGTGAAGTGAAGTACAAGAACAGGCAAGTTCACTTGGTACGCGAGAATTTGTTTTACTTAGAGCACCCCGTTTTTTGCCAATAGACGTGGAGTCGCGGTCAGTTTCGGAGTGTGCACCCAACCTTGCGGTGCGTTAAAGCGGCGAAGTTGCCCTTAAAGTTAAAATTATTTAACATTTGACCTCACGCAAACGCTGAACTCTATGCGCCAACCAATATATTTACATACAGTACAGGGGGTGTCAATTCCTTGAAAACATGGTGGAGGGCATTAACGAAAGGCTAATTATGTGTGTGAATTAGCTCCCTGAATTGTACAACAAAAGTTTGACTGTACAGAATCCTAGATAAAAAAAAGCCGTTGCATGGCAGTATGTAAGCCAACAAATGCATTTGCTAGATTGCTAAAAACTAAAGAGGAGAAATTGTTTGTATTTTTTACTAGCTTATTCCAACGGCTAAGTAGCTAGTTTTTAAAATGTTTTATTGAATTACAAAACTAATTAAACAAACTAACAGGTACATTAGCTTGAGCCGGAGGAATTACATAGGACACATGTTTTCAAGAGAAATAACTGTATAACATAAAATCCATTCAAATAAAGGCAAACAACAATGACATGGTACATTTTAGAAGACGGGCTGTTCATGTTTTATATGTGCCATATAAATTAGAAATAACAATCGGGCTTCCTCTTTATTTTTTTATACACAAATCAAAAATTTGTCAAATTTGTAACAATAAATACTAGTGCGCACTTATCTCGCTGAGATACAACTTCAAATCTGTTCAGAATACTATGGTAGCGACCTGGGATTCAGAGGGAGTGGGAGGGGCTACCCCACGTTCAGGGGTGACATATGCCTGTCTGCCAGAGGCCTGCTAAATATTTTTAAGGGCGGGAGACCATGCCAGGGGCAGGGGATTTAATAGGGGGTGACAGAATGTGGAGAGAATGAAGAATGCCTGGGGAACTGAGTGGATGTAGTGGTTCCCCCCCTCAGAGGTAGGGGTGGTTCCACCCTTAGGAGGAGATAAAAGGAGCTGGGGGATAAGACGTGAGGAGAGTCCTAGTGAAAAGACGTTGGTGTGACAGAGCGAGAGTGGTTAGAGAGAGAAATGGAGAAACGTGTGAGCGACGGGAAAAGAGCACGGTTAGTAAGAGTGGAGAGTGTTCGGAAAAAAGGGTTTGTTGTTTTGGCGTGGTCTCAACCCATAGGGACCTGGAAGCGCAGGAAGCTAATAAAGCACAGCGCTGTAGGCGTGTCCCAGAGAAAGTGCGTTCGCGCTTTATTTCAGAGGAACAGTCAGGGAACAAATAAAAAAAATTGACCTCTGCTTGTTAGAAACCGCAACGCTACACTATTATAAAAACAATCACAGAATAAGTTTTCTAAAGATTCGGATTCCAGGACACAGAAGCTGCATTTAGTGGAGACATTCAGGGATATATTTTACAGAGCACCGTAAAGGTGATTTCTCTTACTTTGTTGGTCACAATAAAGTTGTGTAGATTGACGATGCCAGTTCACATCATTTGCTAAGTAGATAGCGTACATAACGCCTGCTTTCAGGTTTCTCCTATATTCTCGCGAGGCATGCAAACCTGCGCCAGACCTTGCGTTGCACACGGTCACTTTCGCGAGTCATGGCGCAAAAAATTGTTTTATGTGGAGCACCCATTTTTTTCAATGGATGTAGCGTCGCAGTCAGTTTTGGAGTATGCGACCGGTGAAGCGGTGAACTTGTGCTCAAAGTTAAAATTATTTCAACTTTGACCTCGCTCAAGCGCTGAACTCTACTCGCCAACCAGTAGATTTACAGACAGGACGGGGGTGTCATTGGGGAAAAACTAATTTTATGTGTGTACGATCTCCCTGAAATGTGCAACAGTTCGACTTGGTACTGGATTCTAAATGATCATTGAACTTTGAGCTCATGTTTGACGTTAAAACTTGCCTCAAGGGGTGCAGACTCCGAAACTAGCCACAGTGGTATCTCTAATAGAAAACAACGGGGAGCTTCACGCGAAACAAATTTTCACTTATCGTGTAAATGGAGCCCAAGTGTTGTCATTTTGAAAACAAATGAACAAACCTCTTACCTTTTAGTTTGCTAAGTAGCTTGCTCATTAAAGATGCAACTTTGCTTGCTAGCTTCCTAACGTTAGCTAAGAGGTCTACTAACTTACCTCCATATGCCCAGGTAACGTGAATGCGATGCTAGCCTTTGGTTGCACGTGAGTCATATAGCAAGGTAACTGTCACGTATACTCCGACTCGAAGACATTGTTTGAACCCAAGCAGGTATTTTCTTGACACGCGAACACAAAACAGAGAGTGCAAGTAAATAATAACATGACGGCACTCGGTAAAAATAACGAAAGCTTACATACGGAAAACTGACACGGATATGGAAGATTACTTTCTTTGGAATGGAGATAGAGCCAGAGATTTCAAAAACATACATTCCCCCTGGGGGGACACCAGTGATGACTTTGACTACACTCTTCAATACAAATACCCTGACTTTGGTGGAAAGTTGTGCTGTCTAATGGACATTGAGGAGCTTCCTGAGAAAGCTATACTTAAGGTTAACAGGTCAGAATATGACGCCAGCTCAACTGGAACATGAGACATCGAGATATTGCCACATGTAGTCTCCCCAGACCACTTTAAGAAGTGGCCTGATGTTTTCTTATTTTTTCATATAAGATTACACACAATGAGGGAAATGCTTACTCTGACAGAACTGGGAAGACTCTTAAATTAACTAGAGTCCAGAAGCATGATGTTCTTGAGAACATGGCTAAAGCAATGCACAGCTTCAAAGCTTACCCAAGTGGGGGAGAAATGGGTAAGGCTGCCAAAGCACTAGTTATAAAGCACCCATGTCTTAAAGAAGCCTTAAGTTCAAGATGGGGAACCGAGTTGAGCCGAGCTGGAGTTCTTAAAGTTTTTGTGAACACTAGAAAGAGAAGCAGAAACAACCCAGAGGACGTGTCTCCCACTTAAATATCAAGAGACTAAGGTGAGCTGAAATCCACTACTTGCTCAACTTCCCAAGAGGGGAAGAAAGTCTCCTACTGCTGAGACTACTAATTGTAGAGGAAGCCTCAAAGATGGAAAGAAATCTGCCATTGATTGAAAACCTGATGCAGACTACTTTTGTCCTATGAAGCAAATAAATTGTCAATGACAGTCCACCAGTGAAGGAGTTCCTGGAGAGCTGGCCTATCCTGCACAGATGGAGTCACAGGTAGGGCAAAAAATTTGGAAAAATTATGCAGAGCTGGACCGATACACTCTGCGACTGATGACCTCGTACAGACAGAAGGCAGCATTGACAGGTGGTATAGAAGAGGCGATGAGAGGCGTCATAGAGGAATAACATGTTCAGCTTTCAATCATGTTATCTCAGGACCCATGAGCTTTGAATATCACCCTGGAATGGAGATCAAAAGCACACTTGTATCTGCAATAAATGAAGTGACTGCAGCTCTTTTCTGTCGTTCAAGACCATTTAGAAATTACATCTCTGCATAGCTTGGACATGTTTTATTATGTTTTCGGGAAAGATAAAAGCTCTGACATCTCAGCATTTTTTTAAAAGCAGTGTAACTGCTGTGTAACTAGCTACATCAAGTCTACATTGGTCAAGGTATTGGACTTCCTACAGAAACTCACATCTTATGATATCCGGTTCATGAATGCAGAGTCGAGATTTGAGAGTTTGTATTCCCATGACTACATAGCCATTTTAGGTTGGCCTCAATTTCAAGAGGAAACTAGAAATGTACCTCTTCCGCCAATACCTCACGCCAATGTCCTGACTGTTTTCACATTGGATTGGTGCAATTCTGAAATTGTGTGTTAATTTTGGACTTTTAACAGCACTAATTGGTAGTTTGCTCATTCTTATAAAGATAGTTATACTATTAAAAAAAAAAAAAACAGGGATCAATGACCAATCCATAGACAGTTATTGATTGATATATTGATTGAGGTTTTATTTTCCTTCCCAGTACAGATTGTAATTCTGCAGTTTTAAATTACTGTGCTTGTAAGACCTAAATGACTGCATTATGGAAATGTCATGCATATTGTTGTGTATTTATGTACACAAATGTTTTTTGTGAATAATAACGCATTTACATGTTTGTTTGTTTTTGTGTTCCAGATCACTGCACATTTGAGTTGTCTGAAGAAAAATCTATTTTTGAGTTAATTGTACCTAATTACATTAGAGTTTCAGGAAGAAAAGAAACATTTTAGTTTGTACTAACTGTTTTATTATGCAAAGTTCCAACTTTGTGGAAACAGTTTGGGGAAGGCCCTTTTCTGTCCCATGACTGTGCCCCAGTGCACAAAGCAAGGTCCATAAAGGCATGGTTGGATGAGTTTGGTGTGGAAGAACTTGACT
>JAOVYW010006957.1:0-11156 GCA_025775045.1 Hiodon tergisus
GGTAAAATCTGTCAAAGTAATATTTACGCGTAATGTAAACCGAAAGTAAGACTTTGCCGTAAAAGGGATGATTTCAACCGCCTTTCTACCCCTTTCCGCGCGCTCCCATGCGAACAATATACAGCTAATTTAATTGTAGGGGAAAGAATGGGTGGTTGGTATACTCTACGAACATTAACCAATCATCAAGTGACGTTTATTAATCTTACTACGGTATGATTTCGAGGGACATAATAATACATATTTTATGGCGCGTATCCCTGTCTTCGGGACGCCGTGATGAGTCCCTGGCGTGTGGGAAACCCCAATACTCCCGTAACTCTTGAGTTGGGAACGTAAAATTCCACCAAAAGTCTCTAATCCCCGACACGCTGGCGTAGTGAACTAGAAACAAAAACGGGTGCGAAACCAGTCCTCGAAATATTTCCGCCGGTTCGCGCTGCTGTCGAGATGGCTAACTGTCTCATTGTGGAATAATACAAAATATTAGGATGACGTAGGTACATAACTCATACCTTACCGCGTATCTCACGAGAACGAAATTCTTCATTTTATGGGTCAGGATATGTAACTCGGCGTTCTCTTTGCAGGAGTATTAATTAAGTGAAACACAAGCGTTTCGATTATAGAGCAACTAAGATCCAATAACAGCTGCCAGCAAATGTCAGAATCATTTACCTGTTCCACGATAGACACGTCGTTTTAAAAGTAATTTCAAGTTTTGGAGAGTGGTCTTGAAGTGCGCGTTTTTAAGTTATTTTCCTGTAGTTGGTCTTTTTGAGTTCTTTATTTTTTATTTAATTTTTTAAAATAATAAATAATGATCTTTTAAATTAAAGATCAGTTATATTCCCATTGTATACTTATGCATAATATTTTACAATAATGTGTTTCATTGAAACACATCGTAAATAATGACATAAACATGCAACTGCTTTCATTTATGTTTTATATTTTTTTTAAACGACTTATATCGTCTTTTTGCAGTGGTGTCTTGATATATTGGACTTTAATGTTTGTGTTGAAGTAAACCCAGACACAAATCCAGTTTCCCTTCCCCTTCAAACTGGAATTCCCGATTTTTTTCTTATTGTTCAAATAAATCAAAGAAGGCCTTTTTGAGTTTTACAGGAACACCAAGTCATTAAATGGTTGATTTCAGATGGCAGAGTGTGAATGTTTTAAATTAGTTTTATTGATCTCTGAGTCGGTCAGAGATCCAGGGAAGGCCTGACACCCTTAGCACACGGATTATAGATCTTCACCTCGCCCATTAAAGATGTTTTTGACACTTTTGGCCCAATACCAGAAACTGTGACCATTGTGACCTATTTCAAACAAGCTGACTGAAAGCAAGTAAGACCCTGTGAAGTGGTGCAGAGATTGTCCAGAGCTGATTAAAATATCTTCATTTTCCATCGTTTCTTCAAATATTAAAAAAGTAAAAAATAAAGTGCCAAACGGTGTTTTTCTCCAATTCAAGGTTATTGTGCAGGGACCTGGGAAGCCATTTGGAGACACTCATTAGCAATGATCCCAGAGAACGCACTGCCGATTTAACCCACCGCATTGCCATTTATGGATGAGCAAGGCTGTGCCTATCATAATCAGCCAATGACAGGAGCTGGATTCGAACCAGCCAGCTCTCATTCACAATTCAATCAGGGCTCAGACGGGCACCTTTACCAGCTGAACCACTCGGAAGGCTCTGAATGCACATGTTAGCTGTGGTGTTCTAACCACACAGGAAGAGCACCAGTGTTGTTTTTCATTAAATCTCTTACAGATGTTTATATAAATAGCTTCAAAAGGTTGTATATTTCCTTAGGAATTACACAGACTGTTACTCCTAGTATCTATATATTTAATTTTTTAGCAGCAACCCATCCTGGTCATGAACTCCAGGGAATGGAAGATTGTTGTGGGAGTCATCCGAATGTCTTGCTCGTGGTACCATTGCAAAGACCTTTGTCAAAATAAAATCCAGTGAGGTTTTGTCAGATGGGTTCTTCTGGTATTTTCCCGCCAAGAGTTAAGAGTAACAGAACTATTTATGAGACAGGTGAACAGAGACATGTGATGGAGATTGAGGAGCAGCTCAGTCTTTTGGGCCCTGGAGAAACTGCACGGGAAACAATAGCTGCTTTATTGTCTCGTGTTAGGGCTGAGGGCTCGATGCCCAGCATTTGAGATCTTCATGTTACTCAAACTACTGTCTCAGCCTTAAATTCCTGAAAAGTCGTCTCGAATTAAATATTTTCTTTGACAAGTAACCCCCAAAACCTCTCCGGCTCGCGTGTTTTATTGCCTCGGTAATCAGGATAACTAGAGTATCTTAAAAGGAGGCTTTAAGTTTTAGGGGAAAGGGCCAAGAACAGTGCCATTACATACGGAAATTCATGCTATGAGTGGGACAATAGTCCCTGGTCAGGCATATATCCCCTCCAATTTAACTGGTTCGCCAACATAACTGCATCCTAATGAATGTAATAAAATATAATAAAACAATCCCAGAACTACCATGTTCCCCCATAAGGAATCAGCCAAACTTGGGAAAGGTATAGTGCGTGGAATCATGCAGCTTTGGACAAAGCGCCGTCCTTGGGCCTGTTGGGCAGATCTGAGTTACTGCGCTTGGACACGTCAGCAAGTCCACTTTGGGGATAATGCCTCACCTGAATGGGAGGGGTGGTTACTCTAGCTCCTGCTCAAGGTTTCCGGATGTTTGTGGATCACCACAGCTGTCGTTAAGAACGCAGGCAGAGACAGGTTGTGTCCAGGACAGCGGATTTATGGCTTCTAGCGGTTTGTGAGTGGTTGTTGTACATGTGGGTGGTTTCCCTTCTGCATGCATGTGGTTCTGAAAAGAATAAGGGAAATCTGAAACTAATGACTTATTACAGTACATTATTTACATCACAGGAGACCTACAAAGAAATAGTATAACAGGTCAAAGTAGCTAAATAGCATTAGCATGCAAGCTAGAAATAGCACAGCTACTGTACACGAGAGCTGCCATCTTAGGTAATAGTGGCAGCCATACAAGACTGTTCCTTAAAACACATTAGGCGGCCATCTTGGTTGTGTCCAGGCACCCAAAATACCAATACCGTTATATTTGTAAAGACGCAACATTAAAAATAGGAAAACGTGTGATATGTCAGGAACCAGGCAGGTAAACATTACTTTACTTTAAGAATCTCCACTAACCCATTGTTCTTTTTGTACCAAACAGAAAGCGTCTTTCGGTGTCTACCGTTTCCCACAAATCCCTGTACATGTATGCCCTATACACCATTATAAGCTCCAGATACATCACTTAGGCATAAACAATCCCCTTTGTGTCCTCATTCTCTGGGGCAGAACTGCACATTTACTCCTAGATGGAGCATATAAATACTGGATGCCGGCGTGAGTGAACACACGTGGGTGAAATTACCTAGCTTGGATGAAATTTCACCATCTTACCAACAATGCCCCAGGTCCACAGCCCCTCGCCAGAGTTGTGATTGTGTTATTTTTGTTATAGTTTTTCGCTAATGATAGACAGTGCTGGTCTCTCCTCCACCCAGTTTATCCTCTTCTTTGTGTTCAGTCCACGCCAAAGGACAGTAAACAGATATATGCAACTTTCTGTTCTCTTTGCTCTCATTTGATCCGCTCAAAGTCCGAAGCTCCCCCTCGATGCCATTTTTACACGTCAAAACCGCCAATGTTCGGATCGTACCAATTCCGATGGTGAGCTGACCACGGCAGACTCCTGAACCGAGGGAACTGGTTTTTGGCAGTACCGTAACAACGGTAAAACTCTGACAGCGGGTCCCATTGTTCTGGCATGTCCAGGTACGCCTGTGGGGCTGTATCAGCCTCTAACCTCTACCCCTTTTTTACAGATACCATTTTTCCTATCCTTCTCAAAGGCTTTTAACAGGCCTTGCAGGGGCCATTCCTGCGGCCGCCAGAGGGGGGCCTGTGTGAGCGTGCGCGATGAGGCCAGGTTAGGCCCCAAGGACGTCTGTGGCGAGCATACGGTTGTCCCGTCTCTGGCTTGCGCCTGGCTCACCGTGATATCACTCCAGGAGAATGAGAGACAACCAATAAAGCCACAAGGCTTCTTGCATTGGGGCCCCAGATGATACCGGGGCGGTACTGCCCACCTCAGGAAATGAATATTACATCCGAAAAAAGTTTTCCTTGTGTCAGTGCGCGGCGGGGTCCATAACGTTTTCATACTGCCCCAGGGCAAACAGCTTCCTAAGCAGTGCGGTTTAGAGCCTGGTCAACATGTTTTCCATGTGAATGTGATGAAGAGATTAAAACTAATAACACTAGAAGGTGTAAGACATAAACAGTCTGGTACTCTGCAGAGATTTCTTCTTCCTTTTTTTTCTTTATCTAAAGAAAGAGGGGGATGGGGGTGGTCTGGAATGTTCCAGCCATGAGCGGTGGAAGCCTGAGGGGTCAAGTGAACAGACTGTCTGGTCCCCATTCTCAACCAATGTTTTTTACCCCCCCCCCCCCAACCCCCCTTTGTGTCACTCACACGATTCCAGACACACCTGACATAAAGACCCCTGCCCCCCCCAAGCAGCAAGACGCCCCGCTTCCAACAACTGGTTCCAATTGTCCCAGCCAACCGTGAACTTGCCAATCTAACGGCAGCTTCACAATCAGGGCCCCTGGCATTTTCTCTGCGCACCGTGGGAGGGGATGCCTGTCAACACCTGCCTCTCCTGGTGGAGAATCTGCCTGTGAGCGATCGCCTCCCAAGCAGGCATCCCGGGTTCCGTACCGGTTTCATATCTCCACTATTTACATAGCCCCACAGTCCTAATAACAAGCAAGCCACAGGCAAATGGGTGCACTAACCCCTTAGAATCGCTATTTCCTGTCAGTTTAACGCAATTCCTTCAATATGTTTCTCAGGGCTTCGCTAAATGTGACATTTCGCTTCAATTATTTTCACCTGGGACTAAAAACTCTAAACCGATACATGGTCCAAGTGGAATTTTGAAGGCTGTTCACTTTATCATTAAACAAATATTCGCACTACTATTTCTACTAAGTCTTGCTTATGAATATATCATTTTTTCATATCAAAATTCACCATGTTATTCAGAAAAAACAAGTTTATAGTTTTGTTTAATTCATGTATATTTAGTTCAAACTAACTGAAGGCTTAATGCAATATTCCGAAAACCTTCTATTAAGAATGAGAAAATTGCTAATTGCCAAACACTGACCTCAGTTTGACCTGTGGATTACCTGTTTGGGTTATTTTTGACATAAAAGGTATGTTCAGGTTCATAAAAAGATACAAAACACTTGATCTTAACTTCGTTTTGTGGTCATTTACTTCACAATGACTGTTGGAACTTTTGTTTTAATTGAACTATTACGTTCTTCAATACTCACAGGCTTTTTCCGACAGAAATTAAACCAAGCAGTCTGACTTCTGCTTCTGCTTCTCTCCCTCTCACTTTTGTTCCAAATACTAATTCCATTTTCCGCATATTATGTCATCAATCTTTTTCGTAAATTTTACGGTTCTCTCTGTTGCTAGCCCACAAGTCTGTGTTCTGAATAAAAGATTTATTCCCCTTGCGCAAGACTGCGTGAGACTTTCACTGTTCTTACATTGAATTAACCATGAATTAACCATGAATTAACCGTGACTGGAAGTGGCACTCACTTGAAGGCCATGCAAGTAAAAGCCTTTATTTCCCAGCATGCAAAACACATTCACACAAACGCAGCACTGCAGAACTGTAATCAGTAAGGTTCGAGTAAGTCAAACCGTGAAGGCTAAACACATGGGCAATATTCACAAGCTACTTAGCTGTTGGCTCTTGGCTGCCATGTGCAGCCAATTACAGCACGCATCTGCAGCACAACTGTGAATATCGCAATACAAAGAAACGCTGCAAAACAGTATTTACGATCAGACAAACAAACCTTTTAAATGACATGTTATTATTTTTGGCTAAGGTGTCATCTTAAACCTGTAGCGGTACGTGTGCAGGCTCGTGATTGGATGTAGGGCGCTCGAATGATTGACGTAATGATTAAATGCAAATTGAAAAGAACGCTTGCCGTAAAGCCATAAAAAATTATTCAGCCCAATTGTTTATCAATGGATGTTTCCACTATTTTCATCCATTCTAGAGGCGTAAAAGACACACATTTAACGTTTTTTCGACGCACACTGCATGTATAAAACGGCTGGTGTTCTCTTTCGCGCTAAAGTGTAGCTCAGAAAACACTGTGAGAGGCGACATGGGTCCTGCTGCTGAAAGAAGAGTGGTGGTTACTGCTCTGCATCACTTCCTGGGGAAGCGAAATGGTAGACAACAATAGCAGAGGATCTGCGCAGGGCTTTCAGATACACATGGCCCTGAGAGGTGTCAACAGGACTGCTGGTCAGGCGCGGGTGTAATTATGTTCCCGAAGGGGTGGCTCTTCCCTTCACAAGGCTGCCGGGAAAAATAAGCTCACTGTAAACCAAATGCCCCCAAAATTAATTCGATGTAATCCCTTCCCTCGGGCAAACGAAGCCGCGGGGGGTGCAAGCCGCCACTGGGCAGCGGGATTAGGGTGGGGATGAGCTGCCCAGTGGCGGCTGCCGCTGGGGACCCCTGTCACAGGTGTAGCGTCCCAGCGGACAAGTGCCGCCAGCTGTCCCGCACCCAGTGCTCCCGCCCCTCCCGCCCCTCCCGCCCCTCCAGTGCCCCTCCAGTGCCCCACGCTTCACAGGATTTTACTTCACCAGGCCAGGAGCAAAGGCTGCGCTATTACGGCAAGATAGCGCAACTGCCAGGTGTTCCTTCCCTCCATAAAAGCCATGAATTAAACTCTGCAAAGGCAGAACTCCCTGTAAAAAAACAGGCCCGTGAGCTGCGGGTGGAACGTTCTTTTATTCCGCTGGAGCCCGTCCCAGGGAAAAGATGAGAAATTTGTTTTTGTAATAAAAGACAGTGTTGTTTCAGAAATCTTTTGTTCCCCCCCGTCCTTTAAAATTCAAACCACTTCAGATGACCTCACAGGTTGTGTTTTTTAATCTTTTTATTCTGTTGAACCTCTCAGCTCTACATGTGGGACCAGGGTTCGCAACCAACAAATTATTTAGGGCTCCTCTAGACAGGAACATAGTAAGCAGGAAAATATGCTTTGCTTTTGTTAGCAAAGTTCCCATCAGCACAGTCTGAAAGTCATTGCCTTTCTCTGCCATGATTGGGGGCACTGTTTGTAATGGCACTCGCCCCTAAAAGGGTCCTTTCCAAATGAGACGGTTCCTGCGATGGCCGCTGTCATCCGGCATTCCAAGACTAGATAATTTATGTCATTGTACAAATTTGTAGAACAGTTTATTTATGTGAATTGGAAATCGTTTGCTATCGTTATCAACTAGTTTGGATACAGAGTTTGGGAACATTCAGGAGAGGTCTCATATGAAATGTTCTCGAGACTTAGCAAACATAATCTCCTCATAGTCTCCCTTTGTAGTAAATTATGATTAGAATAATATACTGTCAAACTATTAACATTTTATATATTTGTTTCTTTTCTCCTAGAAACATAAAAACACAAATATTTACTGTTGTGCTGTTTGTTTTCACAAAGACGGTTAATTGGGTCGTCAGGTCGAAAGAAAGTCATAGTGCTCAAAATAAGCTAAACAAACTTTTAGACTAAAAGAAACAGAAGGTTGTTTTGAAATGTAATATCATTAGACAAAGTTAGTCAATACCAAAAAAAAATGACGCACAAGTGTGTTTTATTCCGTCCCCCACAATGCAAAATGTAACAATTGTTACAATGTAATGTTTTTTAAAGGGTTTTTATGCTTTACATCTTAAGGAGAATTGTGTTATCCATTCCGAGAGCGCCGCACTGTTTTAAACGGGAGAAAAACGGATGCAGACGTGTACACTTGCCTAATTGCTGGTGATTTATGGCTCAGGATATCACACATCCTGGTCTTTCATTGTGTCAGCCGCCTCGTCCTGTTTTAAATCCATGAAGTCCCTGAGCAGGCCTGTTCTTAAACACTTGATTTACCTGGAGAAAAGAAAAAAAGAAAATGATTTATTTCATCTAAGTTAATTGAAAACACTGAATTCATATGCAACCCTGTTACACGCAACACAGATTCAGTGTTGATTCAGCAGAGCAGAGACTGCTGACAGGATAAAAATGTAAGCCATATCGCTTGAAATGTGTCGCTGGAATTTGTGTGGAAGAGGATCCAAATACATTTTGAATTCCATCCATATATTCTGACGGTTGTCCAATAAGTACAGCACAGCAAAAAAACGTTCTCAGCCTGATCTCACCGATGAAACTGAACTCAGTGTTTTCACTAGGCCCAAAGCTGCAAGGGGGAAAAAACGAAACCTTGAAGATTGCTGAAAAGGCTTGTTAAGCCCGTGACGGCTCTTTAGCGAGGGCGATGAATTATCATTGGCCATAATGTCAGTATATTGTACACTCAATCTTCTCGAATTGTCAATAATAAGTTAAATGCTTATTTCCCGAAGACAGAGCACGCCCATGAGGGAACCATCTGGGTATCTCGACTCATTAGTCTTTTCCATGGTCTTTTTTTCTCGAGTAGCTCTTGTTACAGTAGTAAACTGCAGCTTTGAAGTTTTAATAGAGCTCTGAAACCTAACCAGACCCTAAAACATGCGTTTCTGCATGGAAGCCACCGGAGAGGGAACCCAGTGCATGCTGTATTGAGTTGGTCAGCACAGATATGTGGCTGTTGTGCATTTTGGGACAAAAAAAAAAGTTCACCTGGATAAGACAGATGAGGCAACAATACTGATCCGCTTCCAACATCAGAAAATGTGAATCTTTTACAGAACACAATGGGTGTTTTACATGTTTTTACGTGTTTTAGCAAAATTGAATGACCATTTAAAAAAAATGAAACATGAAACAGAAATATCTTCCCTTCTGGCTCCAAAGCCAACATCCAGCTTTCCTGGAGCTCCTGATTGAATTTCTCAGATGAATGATTACAGAGCACATGTCGACCTTCATGTCTGATGTTTGCTCAGTCAGTTATCTCATGCATGCTTTGGTGCAGAAATTTCTGTCCACATGTAGGTTCAGGTTCTCTGGGTGCATTGGTCAGAAGGGTTTCCATTCTCCCCAGGAAAAGCTCCTTTGGTGGCGATGTGTTGGTTACATCCGTAGGGTATTTGCCTCACATGGGCATCTGCTGATGTAGCAGAGAGTGGTCTCTGTTTAGCCCTGGTTCTCTGCCCTGGTTCTCTGCCCTGGTTCTCTGCCCTGGTTCTCTGACCTGGTTCTCTGCCCTGGTTCTCTGCCCTGGTTCTCTGCACTGGTTCTCTGCCCTGGTTCTCTGACCTGGTTCTCTGCCCTTGTTCTCTGACCTGGTTCTCTGCCCTGGTTCTCTGACCTGGTTCTCTGCCCTGGTGCCCCAACGTCAGCTCAAGCTCGCGGGAGACAGTCTCCTCTGCCAGATCACTCTGACTTCCTCCTAAGGTTTGAAACACACACCCTGTGCGACAGCTTGTGTCCAATCACGGGCAGCGCTTTCACTGCACTTTGGCTGTTTTTTTGTTTGCACCGAACGCCGTCTTAACGCTACTTGCAAATTGTTTAGAATTTTTTTTTAAAAGCATCAGACAAATGAATAGATGAATGCAAAAGATAATTCCCCCCCCCCCCCCATTACTCACTCACTCTCACCATTTCACTCCCCTAAACAAACAATAACGGACTGATCAAATATTCTGACGGGAAAGCGTGCTGCATAACCTGCACAGCTAAAATGTTTTGCCACCTCTTTGCCTCAGATGCTCGACACTGAAGCGCCTCTCCCTGCAGCCACGGTGTTCAGACGGGGCCCTGGCCTCGCGAGTCCACGGGCCAATGCTCATCGTCCGGTTGATGCACCAAGCATGTGAAAGCAATAAGGAGGTCGTGTATCAGTGCTAATGGAGCATGAAGTGGTAAATAAAGGCCTATTTATTCCAGGTGATTGACAGGTTACCCCCGTGAGTCACACTTCTGGGCCCCTGGAGGTCATTAGCCAGGGATGTGATGGGTGCAAGCCTGACGAATTACATTTATTGTGCAAACAGGGGGAACTTTAAACACAGTATATAAAAGATCCGGGACTTTATAGAAAGCATGTTAAAATTAATAGGACCTAGAAGGCACCATTTAAAAGTGTATCAACTGCGTAATAACCGAAAAATGCTGTGTGTTATTTCAACCTATCCTATAATGCAACTTTTAATTATTCCTTATTTCAGTTTACAAGAGGTTTAGAAGTATTTCCTAGCAGTTAAACATGTTTCAAGTGCCTGCATTTCACCTTCATTTAAAATCCCTTCTTTTAAAGATTTTTTTTAGCCAGTATATAACATATATTGTAACATTTCCTAAAATAATTGCATGCGCATATTTGTAATTATTGAAGATACTTATGAAAACAATTGCTGGTATTAAAGGTTACATTTATCCATTATTTCCTATTATTGGAATTGATTGATTCAGTTACTTAATCGATTATATAGATATTATATAAACAAATTCAATTATTTAATATAACATGCTGTGTGCGCCATTAATTTGTCTCTCTGTGATTAATATTACACGTGCATTAATAATGTTGAAAGCAAAAATAGTGCAATCAAAATTTTGAAAAAATCTAACTTGCCTAAATCAGGCCAGTTGAGTTTGGAAATTTCTCTGATATTCAATTGTTAGGAAATTAACTTTTTAAAACATAAATGATTTGAAATTTAAACATTTAAAGCAAAAAATATTTTGATTTGATGTCTACATCATTATTACATTTTAAATGTATTCTACTGCTTCTGACTGTCAGTACTCCATGTTTCTGCCAAGTGCGACATGACCATTAATTGGATAAGCAGTTAAAGAAAATTTATTAAAATTTAATTAAAATGTAAAAAAATTAAAATATAATATACAGAGACACATAGATGAATGTAACTTTTTTTGCAACTGTACATGGACTAATCAGTCATCCTCATCCCTGTGCCATATCTAACAAGGTTGACTGATGTGTGAGTGTCTGTGTGTGTGTGTGTGTGTGTGTGTGTGTGTGAGTGTGTGTGTGTGTTTGTGTGTGTGTGTGTGTGTGTGAGTGTGTG
>JAOVYW010006962.1:0-11153 GCA_025775045.1 Hiodon tergisus
GTTTACAGTTTACAGTTTACAGTTCTCTCCCCTCCGCTCACTTGTGTGTTTAATATAACTCTCGCACACCAGTTCTCTCCCCTCCGCTCACTTGTGTGTTTAAAATAACTCTCGCACACCATTCTCTCCCCTCCGCTCACTTGTGTGTTTAATATAACTCTCGCACACCAGTTCTCCCCTCCCAGTGTCTTCTCATTTACCTCATCGGCTGATCTGTCTGCCTGACTCTTCTGCCTCAAGTTTCCCTCGGTTTGAGATTCATCACCAGCCCACTAAGATGTTCATGACCGCGGATGAAGAACGGTCATCGAATGACAAACGCGCACGGTGTTCGTTTAGCTGAGGCGTAATCATGTGTTTGTCGATCTTTCCAGTCGACACCCGGTTCAGTTCCCCCGTGTTGCGAGCGAGGACCTCACTGCAGGCTGCCAGCCTCCGCTCCTCGCCCCCGACGCGTTTCATCGGCTGCGCCACAGTCACGCAGCAAACAAAAGCCCGGGGCAATCCCTTTCTAAATTCATTTCAGAAAATACATTTCATTTCTCCTCTCACCTCGTTTCATCCTTCCTCTCGTACCCCCCCCCGTCCCTCTCACTTTGATGGGGGCTCTTTTCCACAGTCATATATTTTCTTTACTATATACATTTATATATAAAGATATTTATATATATATTTATATACTAGTTACACTTTGTGAGTGTCTCTTTTTGGCAGAAAAACTGTTCTCAAAAAGAGAACTTCTTGTCTGTCTGACACAAGTGGTGTACATTTCCAATAGCTATTCAGCGTTTCCCAATCCCACGCGCCACCCCAGACACGGTCACTGGAAACAACCTTCAAAAGGTCCTCCATTTATCATAGCCCATCAAAGCAAAAGACACCCAAAGGCACGGAGACATTCACAACACCACCAAATGCAATGGCAAAATCCAATTCTCTCCATTTTCCTCATTTCCCATTCATCTCTCCCTCCCACTCCCACCAACTCACCATCTCTCTTTCGCCCCAAGGCCTCACGTGCCGTGCTGGTGGCGGGTGCGACGCACCTGAATTTAAAATTGTTGTCGGGAACCCTGGCCTCTCTGTCGGGGTGTAGGGAGCACTAAGTCAATCTGACAGTCTCCGACAATAGCCTCCGACAATACGCTGAGATACTGGGGCCCCTGGACCGCTCTTAAATCTAGAGAATCGGGCAATAAATAAATAAAACACTCAGATCATATCAAGCCCCGCTGTCTCCAGTGCAGCGCTCTCTTCCTCACTTCGCCTTGCATCGATGGGAAGTTTGAACACTCCTGCGCGTCCGCCTGTGGTGGTCATGCCCCACGTTATCCACCACCGTCCTGCGCAGCGACAGGTAGTGCTGAACGCGTGCAGGTGGAATAAACACTGATACAAGCCTTAAATGGGTGACTAACTTACGCTAGCACAACCGTGCGCTTGGAAGCTTGCACCACGGACTGAAAGGGAACCCGGTTTAAGAAGGAACGGTGGAGACTGCTATGCTTTTGGATACACAGTGAGGGGTGTGAGGTGAAGGACGATGTACACGTGTATATAAATATAGCCTCTGTGGCGAGGAGGCTGTCCCTTCTGTCACAGCTGTGTATGTGCTTCCTAAGGCCAGTTCCACACCGCCACTCTGCTCCACACAGCCCTACAGTTACTTCCCCACTGATAACACCAAAGTGGCAAGGCTTTTGCACATTAACATCCCCCTCTCGCTCTCTCTCGCTAACTCTCTCTCGCTCTCGCTAACTCTCTCTCGCTCTCTCTAACTCTCTCTCGCTCTCTCTAACTCTCTCTAACTCTCTCTCGCTCTCTACAACTCTCTCTCACTCTCTCCAACTCTCTCTCGCTCTCTCTAACTCTCTCTCACTCTCTCTAACTCTCTCTCGCTCTCTCCAACTCTCTCTCTAACTCTCTCTCGCTCTCTCTCGCTCTCTCTCTAACTCTCTCTCGCTCTCTCCAACTCTCTCTCTAACTCTCTCTCTAACTCTCTCTCGCTCTCTCCAACTCTCTCTCGCTCTCTCTAACTCTCTCTCGCTCTCGCTCTCTCTAACTCTTTCTCGCTCTCGCTCTAACTCTCTCCCACTGCTAATGCCAAATTCCCCGCAGGTGTGTTTCAGCAGTACTTGATGTGTATTTTTTAAACTGAGAACAGGGTCGCTGTGCCTGAGAAGACGGCGGTGAGAGGTCTAGATTTGAGGGCTCTCTCTGGGTGTGACCAGGTGATGTGACCAGGTGATGTGACCAGGTGATGTGACAGATGGCGCTGAGCTATAAGGATATGAAGGTGATAGAGACTCCATGGTAGGACAACCAGAAGAGTGAAGAGGAGAGGAAAGGAAGACTGAGACTACAGAGAGCGTGATCGGTCAGGTGACATCCCAGCCCCTGAAAAGTCAGTCAGTATCATTATGAGATTAACACCATCAAACGCTTAACACACACACACTATAAAACCAGACAGCAGCTGTGAGATGACCTCACGTGAGCAGAGTGAAACACCCACTCTTAAACACGACTTAAACGTATTTGTGTGTGGGATTACCACACAAGCTACAGCGCCTAATCCGCGCTGAAATGGTCCGCATGAGCCGGGTTCCCGATCCGCCGGCGACCGGAAGCACTGCTGGAGAGGTGACTCACTTCGGTCCAATCAGCAGCTGAGTCCGGGACAGGGTCGATACGCTTCTGTAAGCGTTCCATAGCAGCGCCCGGCCCATAGCAGCAGGCATTTCCGTCGCTCCCTCTCCCTAGCAAAACATCAACAACACAACAGCTTCCAAAGCTCCTCTGCGGCAGAGCAATCAATAGAGCTTCTCCAGGTTATATAAGCATGCTTTCATCCCTGGCCAAGCATGGGTGTCGAGTCAGCGCCCCCGACTCATTTCTGAAAGCCCCCCCTTTCCATTGCGTATCAGTCCGTTCCTGAGTGGCTTCCGTTAGCATTGTTTAGTTATTACGTCAGGCTATTTTAAACGCGACCCCCTCCCCTCCCCCACCCTTGGAGGAAAAACAGATTTGCCAATGTGTGTCCCCCAAATCTGAATAAGTTCCCAGATTGGCTGTGAATCATGTGTGAGAACCACTATGGCACTTTAAGTGTTAAATGCTACCACAGGGGCCGTGTTTTTCACCGAACGTATCGTGCCTTATAAGTCATAAAAAACCATTTAAGTCCCTTCGGATTAATGGGTCTGCCAAAAGAATGAACGTGAATGCAAAAGTAAATGTTCTTCACTGCACTGGATGAGACAAGAACTCGAGGGTGCTGTCGGAGGGCAGAGTGCAGCGTTGGCCCCGGGCCAGACGGGGGAACAAGCCCGGTCGGAACTGTAGAGAAATCTGGAACATTTCCTGGAGTCCCCATTGCTCTTAGCCAAGTGCATGTGTCTGTCTCTAAACTCAACCACCACCATGGGTAAACGCAGAAATGACAAAAACCCGAGGAACGAGCGGCGGAACTCAATCACAACACCCTCTGCAACAGCAACCGGACACAGGCTAATGAGCAGCCAATGAGTCAGAGGCCCCCTCGCTCAGCAGAAGCCCGCCCTGAAGCAACGCGGCACGCCTGAGTCACCGGCCAACCACCTCCATGTCACAGCTGACACAAAACCCCTGCAGCGTTCGAGCAGGGAGACGGACCCTTCCCTCCGCTGCAGAGAAAGAGGGTCTGGCGTCGCAGTAACGGAGAGACCTCTCGCCACACCTGCGGCTCCGAGCTGGGGATTGGGGAAAACCCGAGACCATGCCAGCCCTTGCCCGGGTCCCCGTATGCCATACGGGCGTTATGGACTTGCGTTACAGCAGTCTGGACCACTCCGTTCTCCAAAGTACCACAGTCTGAAGGTTTGAAGGTCTTTGTATATTCAACATTCAAGTGGGGTCGAAACCTGAGGTGGTGAACTCTTTCCAGGAGGGCCAGGCTGTTCTGTATTCTGACTAGGTGGGTGGCTGTACTGCAAACCTGTGAGGAACAGAAATGGTGTGAGGACAAGTGGGGGTTAGGTTTGAGTGTGAGCAGTGAGACAGCGTTTGTGTACAACACTGTGCTGAGAGGCAAGTTTTGTGTTTGTGTGTGTGTGTGTGTGTGTGTTTGTGTGTGTGTGTGTTTGTCTGAGTGTGTGTGTGTTTATCTGTTTTTCTGTGTGTGTGTGTGTGTGTTTGTCTGTGTGTGTGTTTGTCCGCGTGTGTGTGTGTTTGCGTGTGTGTGTGTGTGTTTGCGTGTATGTGTTTGTCTGTGTGTGTGTGTTTGTCTGTGTGTATGTGTACCACATGTATGTGGGAGGGCGTGTGTACCAGGGCACTGTAACTACGTGTGCTTGTGGGAGGGCGTGTGTACCAGGGCACTGTAACTACGTGTGCCTGCGGCAGAGTGCCTGTAGGTTTATATTAAGAGCCAGCGTGGGCAGGAGTGACAGCGATCTCCCTGAGTGTCAGGTGACGCTGGCACTTTGCTGGTCCTTCCTGACAGGGCCAGTGTCCTTCCGATAGCCCGTCTCCATGGCATCACCACTGAAGCGGGACGATAAGAGATGCCAGCAGGAGCTATACTCCAGACACCAAACGCCAGCTGACCACTCAGGATCGCAATTCAATCCCCTGACCGCACTGCTGTACCGCGCCCACCTGCAGTCGGGAAACAGCTCGGGAATCACGTCCAGGAGGGGCTAAACTTTGTTGAAGTTACAACCAGACGCACCATTTTAAAAAGAGGAGTGTTTTATACTTCTCTGCCCAACGAAGGGCGGGAGGAGATCAAGTGTTCCTACGCAGGAGTGGTGAGAGATGGAGGAAGTAGGAAAGTTGTTTTGTGCTAATAAATATATTAAAGTAGCAAGCCTTCATATTTGTTACTGTCATCTCATTCAATGTTTTCCTCTCAGTTGCAAGTATGAATTTCCTTCTTTTAAACAAGTCTTCTAGTATAATAAGCATTGCTTGAAAATTGGGTGACACTTTCAACTACGGGTGACTGCATCTCCAAATTCGATACATTACCCCTTTTACATACATCAGTATTTAGATCGAGCAGGTATAAGGGCAGTGGCCCTCTGCAAATTTGAACCTGTCACCCACCAGTACCAGAGCCATTACACCACACGTCCACATCCTGTGACAAAGCCATTTCTATGCGAGACCTAAGGCCAGATTGAACACCGTCTAGTGGAGCAGCCTCTGACACAGAGACAAAAACCAAAACATTTCTGAAAGCCAGCCAAAACTACAATAATTTCTGCTGAAAGGTTGTCAGAGACCTACAATATGATTGACATAGGAGGGATAAACTGTCGACGAATGCAACACACTGTGCTGGGCACAGAATTGGGCCCTGATATAAGGAATTACATATTTTTAAATGACTGTGAATGGAGAGAAACACTGTGGGCTGCAGACTGAGGAACAAAATACCTAACATTTTCCACAGAGTCAGTGTGTTGCGGATGGCGTCCACGTTTAAAAAAAACAAAACAAAAAAAAAGGAGCTTTCATCGATGACACACGGGGAGTTTCTCCTCCCCCCCGTCTAATCGGGTTAACTCCGCCAATGGGCTCCGCCTGCCCCTCCCGTTTCCACAGACGCACACAACACTCCACTCAGCTCCATTTCAGCAGTGCCCTTCAACTTGCCACTCGACTCGATCTCGCACACCGACGACGCCGTCATTACAATTAACATTCGCTCAACGTCACACGCCACAGCTAAAGAGAGTGTCTTTAAAGCTAAAAAGTGAGAGGCAACCCCTGCTCGTTACACTGTGTACGTAAATATGCGGTCACCAACAATCTCAAAACAAAACGAATGACTTTTGCAGAAGTAATTACAGCGCAACAATTTGCAAGACAGACACATTTGATAAGAAGAAAGTTGTACGTTTTGAAGCACTAGCACAATGTTATCAGCTATTAACTTAATACGTGACATAGCATAGAAAGGGTCTCTGATTAACTGGCTTGTAGCTGTTAACTGATTTTTTTTTATTTTTTAAAGAAACACCCGTTTAACAAATTAAACTATTTCCAATAAAACGACAGAAATCATCCACACTAACGCGGGAAGTAATTGCACAACGTTGGTTTGTACTCGGAAACGCAGGCAGCGAAAGATGCAGGACGTAATGGGCATACAGTTAATTGCGCGCACGGTCCAGTTTACCTACAGCACATCAATCACGAAGGGAAAAAATCTTACTTCTTCCATTCTGGGTATGAAGCCGAAATCTGTGTTATAACACAATCAGACAAATTAATTATTCACTCTCCAGTCGTGGTCATGGCCAAATGTCGAAATAACCATATTCAGTGACACGATATAACAAAAAATGAAAACAAATGCCGCAACAACCAATTGCTAGCTTGATGTGTATATGGGCAATGCATTTAATAGATTTTATCTGAAAATATTTTTACAATACGACCCGAAAATCTTAGTTTCTAATCTGAAGATATTCTGCCAGTTATAGGCTGCTGTTATCGCAGTATGTGACAATACAAAGAACATTCCTAGCGAGCCTCAATAAACAGTATCACAATGATGTCGTGAGTCCAAACAGGTCCATTACATCAATATAGGCTGTGGTATTCATGCTTACCTGGTACGCTACCGCTAATGGCGATGACCGTGACACAGAGAATAACCCCGGGAAGAAGTGAGACCCGGGATCGGCTCTCGACGTCCATCCTCCGAGACGGCATTCTGCGAAGCGCTCCTTACGGTTGGGTAAATGGACATGGGGAGTAGGGGTTTGTCATTGCACCATTCACTCTCCCGTTTTGAGAGTGATGAAAATACTAAGCGAACGTGTTAAGTGTCTCCGCTCCAAGCTTCTCTCTCTCTCTCTTTTTACAAGGCAACCCTGGATAAGGACACAGCTGTTCACGGCACAGAGAAACAGGACCGAGAAGATGCAGCGAGCAAGACTGGGTGCTGACGTCGGAAGGAGGGAGGGAGGGAGGGAGGGAGGGAGGGAGAGCTAGTGAGCCGTCAGCTTGGAGAGAGGGAACGTAGAGCCGTGTCGTCATTACGCTACTTAAATTGTTTTTTGTTTTCTCCTCACTGGAATATTTTCTTGCCACTAGCAAGAATGTGTCATTTTTAGTATTTGGTTTAGTTTAATTTGCCACTTGAAAAAGTGATACAAACTCAACGAAAATGTACCACTCAAACAACCATTTTTAGTAAGAACCTTTTTTTGTATATATGTTGTTTATGTCCATTAAAAGCTAACCCGTTTGTCTTTAAACGCCAACGTCATATCAAAAGCTGTTATCGAGTTTGGTATCGACGTAGGTGGTAGCTGATGGTAGGATTTTGTTGAAGCGGGGCTCTTCTGTCCCTCTGCTGGGAGGTTTTAAGAATTGCACGTTCCCAGTCCCAAACGCAATAGAACGAATTCAAGAGCGACTGTATCTATTTTGGGCAACAGCTTGCATGGCCAACAGTATGTGGACACCCCTTCAAACCAGTTGCTGACAGGTGCATAACATTAAGCACTCAGCCACGCAATCTCCATAAACAAACCGGCAGTAGAATGGCTCGTACTGAAGAGCAGTGACTTTCAACATGCCACCTTTCCGACAAGTCAGGAAGTAAAAATCCTGCCCTGCTAGAACATAGGGGCTGGGGTTTCTCCACAAAGTTAAGTAGGAAATCATCTTCCCAGCAGGAGTAGTTTACTCTCTGCAGGGCCCTGTTACTCAACCTAGTCATGTGTCCCAGGGTACATACACTTACAGATGCACCACTCCTGGTCAAATTCAACGGGAAATTTTGAACAGTGTTTGTCCGCATGAGGTAGTTACCTTTTTCTTCCGAACCCCCCCCCCACACACACACACACACATTTAATTGGCTTAGATGTGTTTTGTAATTTACCTTAGGCGTAAAGGAAAAAGCAACAGGGGCAATCACTAGAGACACCCCTGCTTAACATCATGCAGCAGATTGGTTAGGCTGTCCTATTTTAAGAATTTTTGGCTGCTTGCGAATGACCGAAATCCGTGTTTTGTTTACTGACGACGAGGTCTCCATGACTCCATACTTTGAAACTGCCTGCGGAAGTGTAGTGAATCTTGCTTCGGTTGCTTTATAAATCCTCCATTGTGTGAAGAATTGTAAATCTGCTGTCTACATTCTCGTTGCCTAGGCTTTAAATGAAGCTAGACAGTGAGAGATGTTTTGTGTGCTAATTTTACACCATTATTAACCTAAATGAATTATTTAAAATATAAATGCATGAAGTGTTCAACTGATCCATTCAATTGCTATATATGACTTCTAAATAGGACGACCTGTATAGTCATTAAATTTGAGATTTTAGAGTATCAGTAAAGAAGATTCAGTTTGGCTTTGAGCTTCTAGTTTAATAACTTAGAGTTAATTAAAAGTTTTTTTTTAAAATAGGTACATTACAAAAGATGATAATTTACTCTAGACAGGCTAATTTTATCTCTTGTAAGGGCCGCTGCTAGCTTTTTAAACCAGTCTGCGGCCTCTCTTTTCGAAGATAACCGCAAGACCAGTAAACCCTACATCGCTATTCTGCAGGAACTATCCAGCGATTGCACGTGACCCAATTGAAAGCGCCCTCTAGGCGGTACATGGCTGTGCCTATATCATATAATTTATATGACGCTTGTTTTAAATCGAAGCATTGCATCGGTCTAACTCGCCAAAACTTGTGAAGTATATAAAGAATTGACGTATTTTTTGTTGTCCAGTTAACTTGTAACAATGAATTTAAAAGTCCGTTAGACGGTGGGGGCACCACCAACAGCGGAAATAATGCTTCTTGACAAAAGAGAAGCAAGATACTAAGCACACATTAAGCATAAATCGAGATGTCATTGTACAGATAAATTCACACAAAATAAATATAGATCATATGGTATACCTTCAAATTCTATCATTGTTCACACAGTTGTTTATTTTACAAACTCTTCGCGCAAATTGCAAATTTACCGATTCCATAAAGAATCCATTAGAAAGTGGTGATTTACACTATAGTTTGAAATTTAATTACCGTTGTAATTTAACATATTATATACGTGTATTATTTTTTTTCAACGCGATCTGCATTTAAAATTCAAGATACCTGATAACAATAGTGGGGTTATTTTAAGTCCAGATGCAGTCTGCGTTAATGTATTTGACCATTTAGCTCAATGGGGTAAATTGAATCGCCTCTACCACCATGTCGTCATGGAAATCTTGAAATATAACATATGATGTAAGGTCTCATAATAATGTATATAAATACCTCACTGACGACTTCTTTGTAATTGAATGAAACATTCTCATTTCCTAATTTTCTTTCAAAAGCACTGTTGCAACCAAGGCGTTTTTAGCTTGAGTGAGCAGCTTGTAATCGTGTATTGATTGCCGGATCGCACAACCATTCTTCACGTTGTGGAAATATTCTTTTTAAGGTGCTTGATTCAATTAATAAAGGGATAATGTGTGAGGATATATTGCATGATTAAAAGTTTTAAACAATGTAAAGGATTGTAAAGAGCTGGAAAGTGTGTGTGCTGAGTTTCAGGATACATCCAGAGGCTTAAGGAGAGGATGGAGTCAGATAAAGGAGGAAGGGCCTCAAAGAACATCAGCCCATCAGAAGAAGACATCACCTTGTCTGGAATGTCTTTGTCTGTATGATATGATAAAAGACTGGGTCAGGAAAAGTTAGCTAGTCGGACTTCGTGAACTGACACACTCTGTTGTTTGTCAAGGAAACTATAGTCGACCCAGAGCTCCGTATTTGTTATTGCATATTCTACTGGTGTGAAATAAAACTGATTTTGTGAAAGCTTCAATAGTCTTCTCCTGTCGATTCATCAAAAGAGCATGCAAGGACCAGGGGATGTGAATTCGTCCTCAACAATTGGAAAAAACCTATAGTGCAAGATTACATGTGTCTAAGCATAACCAAAATGGTGGTATTTTACTTAAAAAGTATATCTTTTTTTTCTTCTTTATATTATTTTATAATGGACCTGACAAAATTAATGATCTCTTTTATCATATAACTTTTCTCAGGTTTATTCTTCAATGGATATAGACCCTCAGGTTGTGTTTGTGTAGCTGGATAGCAGTAATGTCTCGCACTACATGAACTACATTATCTGAAACCCTTAAAATTTCAAATATTTCACATATTTTTTTACTGGGGTGTATACACCTTAATAAAGTAGCGTTCGCGGTGAGTCCCCTCTCGGTAGCAAACCGTGGGCTGAGACCACGGCAAAATAACCAAACCCCATCTTAACGATTCCTCTCTCGCCAACTCCTCCGTTTTCATTCCTTTTTCTACCGGTTTCCTTCCTTTTTCTACCGGTTTTTAGTTTCCTCACTTTCCTCGCTAACATTCACTCCTACACCCTTCACTTCATCCAACACTCCACGCAAACGAAACGCCCCGGCTCCTTTTATCTCCTCATGAGGGCGGAGCCGCCCACACACCCGAGGGTGGGAACACCCCCACTGCACTCACCCACAACCCCAGACACTATTCAGTTTCCCTGCCTGCTGTGTCACCCCCTTACTAATTCCCAACCCCCTGACGTGGTCTCTCGCCCTTGCAAATAACTTTCTCGCCTTTGCAGACGCGTAACGTCACCCCAGAACATGGAGTAGCCCCTCCCACTACCTCTAACCCCCAGGTCGCTACAATAATAATGCATGTTCGGTGTTAGACAATCTAAACACAGTCAACCAGGAAGGAAACTGCAGTAACTGTCACAGTGCGAAATCCACTATTCTGCAATCTTCCAGTGTGCAATACAAGTTTGAGATCCAGTTATAGCTGTGTTTTTTTTCCACTTGTCATATGCTGGTCACTTCTGTGTAAAGTACAAACTTACTGTGACTGAGGTAAAGAAACCAGAATGGTGATACACTACCTATATATACAAAAACCTAGTATTCTGTGAAATGAGTTTAGTTTGAAAGCTAAAATTGATATTTCCATATTAAATTAGCAAAACATAGCTGACCAGTGACCATAATGTTGTAGCGTTTTTCGGAGAGCTACTTCTCTGCGCGGATTCAAGCACGAGACCAACACCGTTTAACAAGAATCAATGCTCTTTATTTCGCACATGCGCTTACGACCGCCTTGACAAAGGCAGAACTGGCAGTGCAA
>JAOVYW010006963.1:0-11037 GCA_025775045.1 Hiodon tergisus
CCCGCAGAGGACTAAGTTACACTAAAACATTATTATCGTATACAATAAGACTATGGAGAGACAGAAACGGTGCATTGACAATATTATTGAATACAAAGTAATAGCGGTATATTTTGAATATATTATTCAGTATATCCTTGTATTTCTCAATATATTTTCTTTGCATAAGGGGAAGCAAAATTCTGTTCTAAACCCGTTGTGGATACTTAAATTTTTCCTCTGTATTCATATTAAACGCGTTTTGTCACATTCCATTTTCAATTTGTAGGAAGTGTGCAGTAAAGTGTTTGCATTCGTGGTCACGTTAGCTACCTAGCAAGCTACGGTTAAAGTTGGCTAATAATTTAGAGACAGAATATACCCACAGAGTATGGGTCTGCTTCAGAGGGGTCGTCAAACTCCAGCTCTCAAGATTTCCATGGCAGAGAAGTCGTTTGTGAGACATTTCAGTGAGGCAAATTATACACACTACCTACGGCTAACAGCTAGCCGACAAGTTTCAGCCGAAAAGTTTCAACCGGGACCTCTTGCTTTTCACGGGTTTAATGGAGCATACGGAGTTCGATAATGTCCAAGACACCTGCCAGCAGTTACATATACTTACTGTGTTGTAAGTGTCCTGCATCTGGTGAGTTTTACGGTTTTATTGGCTTTAAGCTATGCAGGCCTCGTAGTCGACTGGGGAAAAAAGTTGCTGAGTCTAGACACAATGACGCCTGTTGCAGAAGAGATATTGTACAACACGTCATGACACCGCTTGAGATAAAAGCTTTAAGTCTGAGTTAGCTTGATAACATATTATGGACGATATTATCGATCATCGTGATATTTTTCATAATATCGTTGAGGTCTGAAAATGACAGGCACAACCCTACCTGGCGCTCAGTAACTTTTTAAAATGACACTGTGTGAATTATATTTTTGTAGGTATTTTGTTCAGTTGGACCTGTGTAGGGTTTCTCAGAAAAATCTAAATGCATTTTTTTCTGCATTAGATTCTAACATACTTGATGTCTTTCTTTAGTTTGAGATGTAATTTATTATTTAAGAAATGCTTCTAATAAATACTCTGTATACTTATAATTCAGTACGAAAAGGTAAGATATCTGCTCGATTTGATATGTATTAAATTGTGGGTACGGGATCGTGGTGTGTGTCTTTGACGTAAAACTTCAGTTTTTCCCCAAATGCCAGCAATACTTGCCCTGTAAGCGTGCATGCTAAT
The DNA here is from genome assembly GCA_025775045.1 of Hiodon tergisus. Lineage (NCBI taxonomy): Eukaryota > Metazoa > Chordata > Actinopteri > Hiodontiformes > Hiodontidae > Hiodon > Hiodon tergisus. The sequence continues at coordinate 1,226 of JAOVYW010006963.1, forward strand.
GTCAGTGTTGCTACAGTTGCCTTTGGAGACTTGATGATGATGTAAAATAACACGCCCGGGCTTGGAAGCCTGCATACTGATTTATTTATTCATGGGTGTTTATACTTTGCGCTGAGCAGACTGTGAAACTGGAGAACCCTTCTCCGTGCATATCAGTATCCGTTCATCCCTGTCCACTCCGAATCTGCGTGACTCTTTAAAAATAAATATTTTTAAGACAAATTCTTTTTTAGATGACTACAATTATCAGCGGATAAACATTTATGTTGATAGATATTTCGTTTTTCTTTTGTTTTTTCTCCTTGCGTTGCAAATTGTAAATCTATGGAGAGAACATATATTTAGGTATATATTTATAACCCCCTGCGTAAACGGTGTGTGTCATTCTCGCAGTCGCTGTTTCAGGCAGAAGTACAAAAGTTATAAAGACGGAGTTAAAAATAAATAAATAAGGTTGCGTTTCCAAAATCAAGTTAGCTCCAGGCATCCAGCAATGCCTTCCCCTCAGGTACAACCCTGCAGCCTTTTATTCTGTGTCTGATCAAAACATTGCCTCCAGCTATACCAATTAAACAGCAGAGGACTGTTGGCAATCAGCAGGCAGCGACTGGGTGTTAAGGGGACAGGGCGCAGATCCCCGACTTGCTGTTATCCGGCAGGTGTCTGTTATTCTTCATACAGTGAGTGGTGTAAAATGCTAACGCTTTCACTCGAACCCCCAGTTGGTTTTTTTTTTTAAATCGTCACAGAGAGTCTTCTCAACCTGGTAGTCCCAAATGTTTCAAGAATTGCCAACCGATATCCTTTATGTAACGAGCGTAACTATTGGAGCTGTGTCATCTCGTTGGACGTCCTGGCATCGAATCTGAACACGCGGTGGATTAAACCTTGCTGAAGTCCAGACCATGTGAAAACATAATTTGTATTATTATTGTAATTAATTTTACACCAGGATTTTAAAAGAGAACTTTTTTACCTGGTGCACAAGCAGCCCGTTCGGCATTTGATCCCCACTCCAACCTGTACGGCTTACAGTTGACCACGCGGCAGCTGTGTCCAGAAGCAACAGATTCTTCTGTCCTGACTATTTGTTAATTCGCAGGCAGTTTCAGTGACGGTCAATGGCTGGGCGTGTGTAAACGTAATCAGGGGGACACTGATTATTTCAGGCTTTTCTTTTAACCCTGAAACGGTGTGTATTTGTTTAATTTGTATACACGTAGGTTGTATTTCTGTGAACATGTAGCCAAGCTGATGGCTGTTAACACTGATCACATTTTAAGTTTAGAATTCCTCATAAAATTACATTAATTTAAGATTAAACCCTCTGACAGAAATTTAATTACCTGCAAGATTTGGCAACACCGCCGAAACCACGGTAACAGTGTGCTGCTGCTGTTGTTAATTATTATGATTGCCTACAAATGGATTAAAATTTTTGCTGGACTTGAGAATGAGATATTACAAAAAATATCAGATTGTTCTTATGGACTGAAATGGAGTGTCTGATTAACCCTTGCACTTTCCTTGGCACTTTCATCCACCATATTAATTTCAGATTGAATCGTTAAATAGTTTGCTTCATTTGTCTTCTTTTCCTGGTATAATGTCACCCACCCCCCCCTCTTATCTCAATGACAGTATCTTCTCTCTCTCTTTTTAACCTAATTCTACTACACCCATGAGCCAAACTTACATAGGCTTTATTCTACTGGTATGGCAAGTATTGGTGTACAAGGCAACAAAAATATTTTGATAAATGAATATTGCTCTACTATAGTATTCAGGTCTCACGGGTCACCCTCCAGAACCAGGGCCGGGGATAACTGTCAGAGTTGCCTAGTAGTAAGTGGCAGACCATTTGCACACTTTTAATGCTTATACAGAGATGGTCATGCATTGTAAAAATAGGAAATTTTGGCGGTTAGATTGCTGGTGTTGGCTGTTTTGACTGCCAGTGACTTGTGAAGTGGGAGGGTTTTTTTTTTTTTTTTTTTTTACCCTATGTTGGGGATTTTTAGATATTCTGGCAACATTGCCTGGAAGGGTTTTCGAGCCAATGAAAGGACTTCTGTAGGTAGCGTGCTTGTATTCTCTGACAAAGTGAAAATAACATTACCAGGATTGTGCATTGGCTAAATGGCTCTTTTGACTATATGAAAAACTGCATTAAGTGACTGCCCCCTGGTGGATGTTTGTTTGTTGTGGTGGGGATTGTTAAAGCCCTGAAGATTTCTCTTCACCAAGAGTGCATTAAAGCGCTGGAATAGCACAGCGGGGAGAAAAATTAGGACCAAGTAGGCGCTTACTGGCCCGCTAGGGTGCCTGATTGGCGTGAGCCTCGCTTTGTGAAACCATGCGTTTCATCTCGCGTTAAAAAGCATCAAGCAAGAAGCTGGAACAATTCAGCTCTTCACCATTTTTAAATGCCAGTTAAGCCAGGAAATTGTATGAGATGGTTTGGCTTGGCGAGTCTGCGTCTGGATTATACACGATTTGTGTTCTGTGTACACTGCATCAGAATACGGTCAGGGGTCCCCGGTTTAAAAAAACGCAGTTTGTTGGCAGAGGTGTAGCTCGAGTTTCGCACAACTGGCCCTTCAGTTACTCAACTCTCACGATTTGCCCTCTCTCTGCCCCTACAGGGAACGTGTTCCTGAAGCACGGATCAGAGCTCCGAATCATCCCCAGAGACAGAGTGGGAGGCTGCTAACCAACCACATGTCAACTCATCGCATAATAATGAGGGGCGGGGTTTGGGGAAGGGGGGCGGGTATCATTTGCCGCATTTAAAAAAAAGAAAGACGGTTATTTATTTTCTGGTCCTGTAGTGACTTTTCTCCACACAGCGACAGAGGCTGCCTGGCACCCTTCACCTGGAGCCCATGGGTGGCTCGCAGATACTCCCACGTTTTAACCAGTCATTCCAACACACAGGAGGATTTAGGTGAATGCCTGGCAGATGGCTGTCTTTGTCATTAACTGTGCCGCTTCTTTGCGCCCCTTGACCTGTCACGGGGACGAGAAGCTGCTCGGGGTTGCTATGTAATGCAGATGTGTGGAGGGTCCAGGGGACCACAGATTGGCCCAACCACCACCATCACTAATGAGTAGACTTGTAAAAAGAACATTTTAAAAACAAAAACGTTTTGCATCGGGTTTTTTTATTTTATTTTATGTCTGTTCTGCCCATTGTGTCTCACTTTGTCTTTTGAAGTACGTTTTCTGACTGTCGTTCAATGAAAAGTGCGTATGCACATGACCAGTTGTGTTTTACCAGTAGTTCGGAAAGGGCATCTAGCAATTTAAAGCAGAGGTGTATTCATGCAATTTGTGTGACGCAAAAGCTGTGACACCGTTTCTTCATTACAATTGACTTCTTTTCATGATTAAAAATGGTGCGTGACTTATCCCAAAGTGGCTGGTAAGTGTGGTTAGCCACACGGGCCCGTGACGCTCACACTAAAGTCTGTGTGTCCGCGCGGCAGTGCCCTGGAAACCCTTAAAGGGGTTGAGTGGGAACCCGCTGTTCACATTTAGTTTTTGTTCGGTTTTAATTTATTTTTATTTTTATGCGTTTGGTAAGTGTTTAACATTCTCTATAGCTACTCAGAGGAAGGGTGGGAGGGGGGGGTGCGCAGAAGCGTACAAGCACGGCACTCAGAGTGAATAAGCCTGCAGTCACTGTCTCTCACACGCCATTAGACTGGAGCCAGTGCGGGTTAGCAAAGCATTCAGCTGGTGTAATAAGCCTTTTATCTTTTTCATCGCTCACTCCCCTTTGTTCGTTTCTGAAAAATAATATTAGTTTTTGGTTTGAGTCGGCAGGTGCTTCGTTATCTCGGCAAGTCCTCCTCAGGCTGCACTGACTGCGATTTTGCTCGCCAAAAAAAATAAGGCGAACACACAAATATGCCCTGTACAAACAGGAAATGGGCTTTCGCGAAAGTGGCCGTGTTGGATGAAATGTCATCCACGTCAGCCCTAGAGGTCCGGACAGGGGCGTTACACGAAGGATAATTATGTCCTAATGTTCTCTGGTACGAAAGGTTTAGCTTGGGAAAAGCATGCTGTGGTTTCTCCCTCTTAATCCGGCTGTAGGGGTTCTGTAATTAAAGCCATTAGGCAAATGCCCTTTTGGGCGAAGTTAGCGGTCGAGCTCTTCCGACCATTCTCCTCGGCGTTGGTAGCACTTTCTGGAACATGGGCGCCCTCGAAGCAGGAGCAGCTCTCCGTTTCGCCGGGACAGCGCAGCACTGCGCGGTAGGTGCTCAAACGGCAGTAAACGTGACCCCGCCACCCCTGCCCCATCAGGGTCATTCCTTGTCTTCGCAGGGTTGGTAAATAAGTGGGAAATGGGAGATGTTGAGCCGTAATTTGGAGACCGGTCCGGCACTGCGTGGGACGGGGCTCTCCAGAGTGACGGCTGGTTTTGGAAACTGATGTCACTGATGGGCAGGGAGTGCCGTGGCTCACAGTTTCTCTGTTTTCCCCGGAAAAAAAATCAATGCTTGTAATTACCCCTTCAGAATAACAGGAAGCCGGGTTGCAGTGCAGCCGGCCAGGCTGCAGCTTAGTTGACCGTCATAGGGTAAATCTTTCAGTGTGAGAAATATAGGGAATAAACACCCATGTAACCATGGAAATGACTGACACATTATACAAAACCAAACTTGAAGTACTTGCAGACATTCGCCCATGAAGGGAACTAACAGCTAGACAATGTGAAGGGGGTAGTGTAAAGTAACAGGGGTGTGATGAACTCAAAGGGAAAGGCGTGAATGACGTTTTAGGGAATAAAGTGTCCTGCCATTTTCTCTACAGTGATCGCTTGTGACCTTGCACATGTGAATCAACATGAGAAACAGCAGGGGTTTTACCTTGATTGAGAGAAACACAGAAGCAGGCTTGATGACCCCTGGCATGCTAGAATGTTATCTATGAAGCAACGAGGGTTTACACAAGAGCCTTCACGGAGCAAAACGTACATTTGTCAAAGTGCCACAGTGTTATGCCCCCTTTTGAAGCAACGTTTTCATATAAGCAACATTCTAATGAATAAAATATTTAAACCTAAACACTTCGCTCTTGAGTAGCTCTAGTCTGACGCCTACAGGTTGACGATGTTATTACTCGCTGACCTTTTCTTTCAATCCACATCTTTATTCCGCACGCATTTCATCCGGTTCTGAATTAAGCCACCCCAATATATTGAAGGGTTGCACTTTCAAAAACTAGTTTTGAACCCTCAATTCTGCAAAGATCATTATCACGTAGTCTGCCGTTGCACTGGGTCAGGCCCTGACAAGGATGGAAAGTAATTGGAAAGGCATTGGCTGAATTTCAGCGCGAACATCACAAGCACCACGCTTTGCAACATGCCTAATTTTCGTAGGTTCTAAAATGTATTATCGGGCTAAAATACATTGAGAATGTGTTAAATGTTTGATTGATAAAGTTATTTATTAATAAAGTTATTAAAAATCACTTAAGTCATGCAAGGCTAGATGTATCGAGCCTTTCAGACATACATATATAACTGTTACTAGTATTACCGTTCTCTGAAAGGCTCGATACTTTTTTTCCAGGCAGTATTATATCAAACGGCCGTTGGGTTTGGAAAGCTGAAGATATAAATATATATTGAAAAGGCTAAATAAAAAAATGGTTGCAAAAACGTGTGTAGAACGTTACTAATCCCTACCAAATAAAAAACGTTACTTTAGGGGGCCTAAGAACTATGAACGAATTGATATTCTTAAAAAACGGTAATTGTACCTGGTCTGTGTTGCTTAAATAAATGCGATTTAAATAACAAATTGTCGTGGAAGCCAAACTGCATATACATGTAGGGAACTACTGATTTTAAGCAGTTGTCATGAAGGGGCGAACCTACTACCACGGAGAGCAAGCCGGTTGAGACGGGAGGCGATTCAGAATTTTCAGAGAACTTGGGGGTTTTTCCGCGAGTCCGAGAATAACGTCGCTTAAATACGTCTTCACAAATAGGTACTGGCTGCTGAAAAGTACCGGGTGTTATTTTTTTTATTTTTTTACAATTAGTCCCTGCCATTCTTGTCTCTTTTTCTGGATCCATTCCTCGGCTGGCAATCCTAAAATTTGAATTCCCATTCTATTAATACCGATACTCACTGTCGTCCTGGGGGTCGAAAAACAAACGTGAAATTCAAAGAGCATAAAATAGGATAATTTTGCTTAAATTGAAAGGGGTTTGTCTGGTGGTACTTGTTTGTTTCAACCGACAGCTATTATGAAAGGATAAAAAAATTTTAGCAGCTTTTGAAAACGAGATATTCATTTTCGCGTGCCTAGCAATTAGTAGTTAGAAAAACAAGTTAGTTAAGCTTAGTCAATGTCACGTAATGTTATCTAGCTACCCAGCTGTTCATAACCTTGACCTTTAGGTGAGCGAAACGTCCGTTCATTAATTTTATTTTACATATTTTTGTTCCCCGTGACTAAATTTGAAGCTTTTATTTACAGCCGATTTGAAATAGTTTTGTAAACACGCACCAAAGATTGTTTTCCACGTAAAAGATCTTCGATTTTTTTCCGAATTAGTCCAAATTCAATAAACTTTTGATAAATGTAATAGACTAAAGCTACCACGGGGCCTATGACGTTAAGATTATAAGATTATAATGATATCGATTCCTAACACATCAGGATTTCAATTAAGATTTGGTCACCAGAATGAATTTTTTTTTTTTTAATCTAATTTTTGTCCTCAGGGCGGGATGATAAAATGGAGACGGGCGCATTGCCACACTGAGAAGGAGTTTTAAATTATATTTGAAATTTTAACGTTACATTTCAATGAATATTCCGTGATATAACTAAAAATAACCCCCTTTCAATCTGCCTAAACCAAATAAGGTTTGTCACACCAAAGCACTGGATGGGATGCTACAAATTTGTTTATAGTTCTCCGCTTTTCTTATGACAACAGATGTGCAGATATATGCCTTGCGGATAAAACCTTAACTCGCATGCAAATCTGGTGTATATATTTTACTGAAACCCCAATTCTAAAACAAACAAACTAAAATGTTCCTGAAAAAGAAAATGTTTTTTTAATTGACATCTTATTCTGCCCTGTTCCATCTCAAGCTTGGTGTTACACAGAAATTCCCTCAAGCCCAAAGAGAGCCACACCTCAGAGCATAACTGGTGTTGGCTGATGAGTAATTTCATTTTACACCTTGTGATATAAACTACATCCTTCTACCCAGTTTGGGTCTGTTCTTTAAGTGTGAACAGTATTCTATCATACTCACCAGAAATTAAAATATTTAGGTCTCTCCTACTGAGCCAAGTTCATTTTATTTATATCGCTTTGTATTGTGTAGTTTTTTTTTCTTTATTTTTGGTTAAATTATTATGGTTTAAAATTTAAACTGGATTTTTCTAGAGTATACATTTTTAGATAACAGGCGGGGTTTGTGTTATATCCAGAGACGTATTATATTGTTTAGGTTTGTGTTATACCCAGAGACGTATTATATTATATAGGTTTGTGTTATACCCAGAGACGTATTATATTGTATAGGTTTGTGTTATACCCAGAGACGTATTATATTATATAGGTTTGTGTTATACCCAGAGACGTATTATATTATATAGGTTTGTGTTATACCCAAGTTTGTAGCAAGTATTGGGGTTAGAGGCTTGGTGCTGACTGGCATGAAAGGTTTGTGACCCTGGGAGTAATGGCACTGAGGGCTCGGGAGTAGACTCACTTCCCCATAATCCTTTTCAAGATCCAATAACGACAATAAAGAGACCTGGGACGAAAGATTTCTTTGTCAATATATGTGTCTTTTGTCAGAGCCAGTGCTGTTTCGGTCCGAGTCAGAATAAACTGTTAGGAAAACATACTTGTATGTATATGTAACATGTACCTGTCTCCATCCCGAGTCGTTGTAACCGGTCTACAGCTGTGGAGTCCATGGGATCTGTGTGTACACGCTCATCTCGCCGTACACACCCCACCAAACCCCTGCGATCCTCCACAACTGGGAACTTAGGGGTTCCTTCTCTGTGCTTTTGAACATTGTCCAGTGGTAGAATGCCCTACCTGAGACCATCAGACGATCTGGAGTTTCTTCTACCTTAAAGGGGAAAACAATTCCAACAATTCCTCACACTGCGGTCTTGAAAACGTAACTGCAGATTAGTTTTTATTGAAGACAGGACAAGTGCACCATCTCCTGGTCTATAACGATGTAACAGTAATGAGCCGTTACCCACCTTTCTGGGTTCAAAACAAAGAGACAGACACTGAAACTGAAAAAGAAAATGTGCTCTTTATTTTACACATTTACACATTTTACACACTTCCGTCCTGCCCGCCCTGAAAGGCAGATTATTAATAGTGAGCCCCAACACTCCAACTCGTGGTGGGGAAACCAAAGACAAATCAAATGTACAGGAACAGGAGACATTCGGTAACAGTACAAAACGTCACAGAACATAATCAAATCTTTACAATTAACGAACACTTAATTAACTATTTTACAGTCCTTACTCTAACCTCCCAGCAGCCCTACGGAGATGGCCGCATATTAATTGAGAGGGGCGGTGCTGCCTTCCCATCTCCGTTACAATATGTATTACATCTGCCTCCTCGAGTTTTAAATCTGCACTTCAATTTTTTTAATGGTATTTGTAGCCTGTCCCGCATTGTCGTTTTCGTTATCTCTCTCTCTCTGTTAGTGCAGAACACCGGTGTGAATTACCAGCTTCGATAATTTAAACAGCCGGATATATACTACACTATTAAAAAAAAAAATTATATAAAAAATTAACTGTGGTTGCAACAACGACCCGAAATGTCATGCAATAAAACTCAGATTAATTATTTAAAAATCACACAATGTGATTTTCTGGATTTTTGTTTTAGATTCCGTCTCTCACAGTTGAAGTGTATCTATGATAAAAAATTACAGACCTCTACATGCTTTGTAAGTGGGAAGACCTGCAAAATCGGCAGTGTATCAAATACTTCTTCTCCCCACTGTATATCATAACAGGTCCTTTCCACTTTCTAACTGAGGGTGGGATTTGCTCTGCCACCTCTCTTGCCTTTCTGTCAAGTAGCGTTTCGTCTCTTTCAGTTCTCTGTCAAGTCTGTCCTTCAGTGGCTGCAGTTCTCTGATTCTCCTGCTCTTTTCCTGTGTTTCTGTCTCCGAGTTTGAATATTTTCCTCCAGTTTTCTTTTTTCCCCTAATGGCGGTGCCTTCTCTCATTCTTCCATTTTAATTTGAAAGAATTCCCGATACTTCAGATTTGTGTAGAAATTTCCACCGTTCTCCTCGACTATTTGGTCAGTCTTGTCCAGAAGCTCCAGAACCTGCATACGGTTGTTCATTTTCATGTTGTTAAAAGTGTGATATCCGTTTCCAAAGCGCCGCAGAACCTGCTGGAGGTCTTCAGGCGCTTCCTTCAAGTGCTCCTCCATATCCTTTTCAAGCTGGTCTCCATGAGTGAATAGGACCAAATATCTCTGAACCTTATCCACGGCCTGCCATTCCACCACCGTGAAAGGACCCACTGTAATCGCAAGACATGTACCCACATTATCATCTGTACCACATCATCATCTGTACCACATCATCATCTGTACCCACATCATCTGTACCCACATTATCATCTGTACCACATCATCATCTATACCCACATTATCATCTGTACCACATCATCATCTGTCCCCACATCATCTGTACCACATCATCATCTATACCCACATTATCATCTGTACCACATCATCATCTGTCCCCACATCATCTGTA
>JAOVYW010006972.1:0-11147 GCA_025775045.1 Hiodon tergisus
GATGGACGAGTCTGGGTTTGGCGAATGCTAGGAGAACGTTTCCTGCCTGACTGCATTGTGCCAACTGTAAAGTTTGGTGGAGGAGGGATAATGCAATGAGGTTGTTTTTCTGGGGTTGGCCTAGGCCCCTTAGTTCCACTGAAGGGAAATGTTAATGCCTCAGCTTACCAAGGTCAGAGCAAGGTTCATAAAGGCATAGTTGGATGAGTTTGGTGTGGAAGAACTTGACTGGCCCGCACGGAGTCCTGACCTCAACCCTATCGAACACCTTTGGGATGATGTAGAAAGGATGTTGCGAGCCAGGCCCTGACCTCACAAATACTCTTCTGGAGGAATGGGCAAAAATTCCAACAGACACACTCCAAAATCTTGGAGAAAGCCTTCCCAGAAGAGTGGAAGATGTCATAGCTGCAAACTCGATATTAATGCCTATGGATTTAGAGTGGGATGTAATAAAAGCTCTGGTAGGAGTGATGTGTAGGTGTCCCAATACTTGTCCGTATAGTGTATATGTATGCACATATATGTAGTCATGGGACAGGATAAAAGCTCCACTTAATGTTGGTGCAGTGAAGCTTATTTTATTAATCAGTTTTATTTATTTTCAAATCAGTTAACCCCTGAAGTTGGAGAATGGACTCAAAGACCAAAAAAAAATCCTGGGCTTTTTGATAGCTATCATTGAATGCTAACTTTCTTCATGATGGTCAGCCATGGAGCTCAAGTGCAGTTAGAGGAAGTATGTACATTGTATGTTCCCTACTGGCAAATCCACTTCTTGAGTGAATGTACGTTACACTGGAGGCAGTTTAACGACATGTTTTCCTACAGACATCTCTTATACTCCCAGTGCGTACTCGGTGAGGCTGGATCAGTTATCATGTGATGTATTATATGCTTGAGTAATGGAAATTGTACTTGCTTTTATAATTGCTTTGAGGTAATGGTGTACTATAATCCTTATATTATTGGTAATATAAAGTGGTGAATTTGTGAAGTGCAGCTGTTACAAGTTACACCTTTGTTGTACAATAAATAGTTTTTTTGTGAAGTTTTCTGTCTTCATTTAAATAAAACATGATAATTTTTCAATGTTATAACACTGTTTATCTAGGTGTTAATGAAAGATTTGAACAATATATTCTAGAAAAAAAGAGGAAAAGCCTAGCATATTTTGGTGCTATAATTTTTATTAATAAATTAAAAAAATGTTGGGTTAGAAGAGAGTAATTCACAGCCTCTGGGTTCAGCGCAGGGAAAAGAGTGACATTTTCCCTTTTCTGATGCTAATGAAAAGAGGTTGTTTCTCGTCTTAACTTGCAGAGGGTGTTCCTCCTGCAGCATGGTCCACTGCCTGGACATTGTAAGTGCACAAAACTCCCGGCCCCAGATCCAGCAACGTGAAATCTCAGTAGAGAAGCAGTCATTGTATAAGGAGGGGCTGGGGGGGGGTCCTTGGCTAGTGACCAGGGTTTAGGCTACATCTCCCCCAGGAGATTGGAAGCCCAGGACCCGATCCAATCCTCCCTGTTATTTTTGGGCTGATCTGGCTGGCCCGGAAAAATGGTCACATTGTCAGGCCAGGACATGGCTGTCCCAGAAGTCTGCTGCTGCACAGCCTAATATCATAGCATGCAGAGCCTTCTTGGGGCCATGACAGTGAAGCATTGCATAGTATGTTGTCTTATATGGTCCATAAATATTTCAGTGCTATTGTAATTAGGCACACAGGACTCAATTTTCTCTCAATAGAAAACTAGTTTTGTCATACACCACTGTTGATGTGGGTATAACACAACTTGCAAATCTTTTTACACTACGCCAGCTGAGAGTGGGCTGTGCACCACGCTAGAGGTATAGTACTTTGTGTCTTTGTGCCACCCTGCACTCCCTGGCCTTGGGGTAGGGACTGAGTGTGTTATCAGGGCTAGGGAGAAGGTATTGGTCCCTGTGTAGTTTTTAGGAAAGGCAAACTCTGGCAAACTGTGATTCATAACTGTAAAGCCAGTCACGGTCTGAAACTGTTTGAGGTCAAAGGCATTCTGTGTTAAGTTGTGGCCATTTGAGTCCTGCTAACCCTTTCACTGGCAGATGGTACAGGTATGTGTAGCTAAGTTACTGTCGGCTCCCCGTATTGGTCAGGGTTCCACAAAATACATGTGAATCAACAAATGAAATAACTTAATTTCAACGATGTGAGTCATTGGACTGGGATCATGTAAGATTATTACCGAAGCAGCCTTCGTCATTGGGCAGCAAATTCTGAACCTATGAACTAAACATTGACGTTAATAAGAAAAAAAAGAACAGTGAAACATCATATATGCAAAATGTCATTAAAATACTTTTTGCAAACGATTAAAAAAAAAACCCAATAAAAGTTAAGTATCTTAAGTGATTAGTTTAAATAGATTTTAATAGATTAAAAATTTAATTAATTACGAATCCCAAATCTTGCAATTTAGTAATAAATTTCCCAGTTTTGCTTGGGTGTACAATACATACTAGACAGCGACTGCACTGTGAGATTGAAAAGCTATGGAACTGGCCTTCTTACCCCTGCTGCTGACCTTACACTGAAAAGGAAAAGATGAGTGAAGGAGACTTTAATTGTGCACAATATTGTGTTTTCTTTGCAAAGGTTTGGCCGCAGGCCCACTCATGCTCGGGTCTAGCAAGCTGGTGTATGGGTTTAAGGTCATAGTCTGGTTGGGACAGGATGCGAGAGCACACTACTTCCTTAAAGCCTAAATCAAGCTTAAACTTGTGAAGAGCTCCTAGCAAGGTTACATTTTACGAAAATTAACTTTAGCAACCGTTTCTTGTTTGTATAGGCTGCATACTATTTCTAATTTCTGTTATATTACACAAACTAGCTAGCAGTCCAGTCAATGCATTAAAGTGGTTTCTGTTAAGATGGTAAGATGTTCTCTAGAATCCTTGCTCTACATCTCGCCGCCTTAAGCAACATGGTCTTATTACAGGGTGAAAACTAAATTATGTACGTTTGATCGCTACTTTAAACTGTCCTAACAGTAAAATTACTCTCTTCCCTATTTGTATTGGTAAATTGGTTATTTAGCAGTAATTAAACACTTAAGCCAGCTGAAACATACTGGTATGATGTAAAAAAAAAAAAAAACAGTAGTTTGTTCCACTGCCAATTAATGCCTGTTTTTTATTTTAGTCAATAGTATTCGCTTTGAAGGGTTGCCTTTTGATTTCATTAGCGTATCTCTAAAGAGACCTTGTACTCTGTTTATGTTTTGTCCTCTACCTATAAAGTATTTTCTTTCATTTAATTTACTACATTTGTAATGCTAAGAGTGTAATTTCTATCTGCACTGCTGATTTTTAAGTGCTTACGACCACTGAAGACATTATTTAGGACGCTGAATACCAATAGAAAAAGGCTACCTGTGCCGGTATAAAAGTCAGTCCACCGCGGAGCATAGGGTGAACTTCATGAAGCTGTGTGTATAAAATCCATCTTTATTGTCCGAAGGTTGGTTAGAATACATCTGATTGCACAGTTATCCAAAAGGAAGCAAGAAGCCTTTACTGTAGCGGACCAATTTTTAGTTTGTTGTGATTTAGTCTGTTGCTTTGTCTATTAAATTATATCCAGCTACGTACTGCCATTTTGTCCATGTTAACTTTATATATATATTTATACACACACACACACACACACACACACACAAACAGTATGTAACAGTATACAGAGTTAAACAGTAATAACCCCAAATCAACAAGTCATGGTTATGTAATTCAATTATTATTATTTTATTTTTTTAATAATTTTAAATATACTCCAGACTGCCATTTAAAAAAAAACTTTTTTGTATAATGTCCATTGTTATTTTAAGGTACACATGCTAAAATTAGTCTAAATACAATATTACTCTAAATATATAGACCACATGTTTGTATTTAGTTATTATTGGTTGCAGTGTAGTAAGTAGTAAGTGTTTTAATTTCATATTTAATGTAATCTGCCAGTAGCTGCCGGTTTGTTTACCAACCCTACCAGACCAACAGATATATGTGCTGGTGCCACTGTTGTTTTATGAGCTGGTCCTCACAGCCCATCCCTCTCCCTCTGTCTTCTCTCCCCCTCCAGTGACAGTTATGCGCGTGTGAGAGCAGTGGTCATGACTCGTGATGACTCCAGCGGGGGATGGCTGCCTTTGGGAGGTGGAGGCCTCAGCTGCGTTACGGTGCACAAAGTCCACCAGCACGACGACAGCGGTTGCATCGAATTCCTCATCCAGGGGGAGCGCCTTAAAGACAAATCTGTAAGAATTCACGCCATGATGGACTTGAATTTTATCACATGAATCCCAACAGATAGGGGGGCCAACACTAACCTGGACCGTGAAACCTTACAAAAAGGTCACCGGATGAGTTGAAAAGTCTTTTCATCATTGATCATCAAGTTATTTTGTAAATATCATTAATCGTTTTACTTTTATTTCAAAATTTGGATGAGACAGTACAGTTATACATAAATCAGCTAGATTGTGAGAGGCCCCTTACTGCAATTGTCATGTTCCAAATGCTGCAGAAAACTTCAACACAACTCTGCATGTCCACTTTTCAGTTAAAATAAAGGTGTAGTACAGAGGGCACTGCAAATTGTAGTTTTAAAAAGGCTTTTGTATTTCTGTTGTCATGCTGCAATTTGTTTGCAACATGCCTGACCAAAGCTGTTTTTTCATTTTCTTTCTCTTATTCTGTTTCTTTCTTTTATGCTTTCTCTAGTTTTTCTCTATCCATCTCTATCTTTTTTTATTTGTTTAATCGTTTTGAATCCGAAGACGTGCAGCAGCTAAATATTTAGTTGCTAAAGGACGTCAAGGTGCTACTTGACAAATTAGAAGCAGTTATTAGTCTGACACCATACATCCCATTATGTTTCTCGTGATAGACCTTTTCTCCTTTGTAATGCTGAGCTGATGTTCTCTAGCAAGTCTTTTACAGTTTCTGAAGGTGAACATGGCTATTACTGGGTGACTAAGCTGTGCTGACCCTATTGGCTCTATTAGCAAGCATCAGCAAAAAGTAAGCCATCCTACAGCTGCGGTTTTACCTCCACAGGGATTAATGGGTGCCCAATCGGATTTACGAGATTTCTCTGAGGGTAAATGTATGTGTGCATGTACATCACATTCCTTATGTTTGGACAAGCTACAATCTTGAAGCCAGTTAATTAGTAATAAGTTAGAAATAATAAGTTAGAAAATTATAAATGTTTGTATATATATATAAAAAGAGCAGAATGGTAGAAAAGAGCAAATTTTAGATTTCCAAACATTTTGCAAAAAAGAAACCTAATCTTACAGAGAATGTTTTGTATTTTGTTAAAAAAAAGAAACATAATATGTAACAGACTACTTTTCAGTTAAAAAAATGTGTATGTTTTTGTAGATTACTTTGTTGGGATATAGCCTGGTGCTATACATGTTTAAACAAACATGTGCTAAAGATCAATGACATAATGAGCTGATTGAACCAACATGATTAAGTAAAACATAAACGGTTGTCGAAGGAATTAAACTAGGCAAAGGACAACCAAACTAACAGGTGAGGTGCGATAGTTTAACCTTCAAATCATCAATGATTTCACCATGGCAAGACTGAGCATAGCAACAAGACACATCCTGTGGTCATCCTGCATCAGCAAGGTCTCTCCCAGGCAGAAATTTCATTGCAGACAGAAGTTTCAAGATGTGCTGTCCAAGTGCTTCTGAAGAAGCTCAAAGAAACAGGCAAGGTTGAGGACCAGAAACGTAGTGGCTGGCCACAGAAACTGAGTGCAGCAGATGAGAGATGCATCTAACTGACGTCTGTTCGAAATTGGAAGATGTCCAGAACTGCTATCAGCTCTGAACTCATAGAAACCACTTGAATCCGAGTAAAACCCTCTACAGTCCGAAGAAGTCTTGTCAGAAGTGGTCTTCATAGAAGAGTTGCTGCCAAAAAGCCATTCCTCTTTGTATACAAAGCGAAGAGACTCACCAACGCACAAAAACAGGAAACAGAAAAAAGGAGTGGGGTGCTGAACAATGGCGGCAGGTGCTCTGGACTGACTCCAACAGGAGGCAGTTTGTCCATAGAAAAGCTGGAGAATGCTACATGGATGAGTGTCTGCAGCACAAAGTGAAGCACATAGGTCAGAATTAATGGCATCCTCAATGCTGAGAAGTACAAGCAGATTCTCATCTATCACATAAAACCAGGTATCTGATCGGTCCCAACTTTGTTCTGCAGCAGGACAATGACCCCAAACACACAGCCAAGGTCATAAAGAACTATCTTCAGCAAAAAGAACAACAACAGATGGGATGGCCTCCACGGAGCCCTGATCTCAACATCATCAAGGTTTTCTGGGATTACCTGGACAGACAGGAGCAAGCGAGAAAGCCAAAGTTTGTAGAAGAACTGTGAAAACTTATCCAAGAGGCTTGGAACAATCTACCTGCCAATTGTCTTATAAAACTGCACAACAGTGTTCGTAGGAGAATTGATGCAGTTTTAAAGGTTTTGACGGGGGTTCTAATGACATAATTTTTACCTTCAGGTTGTGCTGGAATGTGTCTTAAAGAAGGATCTCGTGTACAACAAGGTAAACCCCATATTTCACCACTGGAAGATCAACGAGAAGAAGTTTGGACTGACCTTCCAGAGTCCGGCAGATGCCCGGGCCTTTGACAGGGGCATCCGGCGGGCTGTTGAAGACATCAAGGGTATGATCCTTATCCTCCTCTCGCATAAGTTCCCAAACATTTATTTTGCATTGTTCCAAATAATTTGCTAAATTTGACTTACACAACTTGGTGTGTCTGGAGGGTTGTTTTCCTTTTCACTCCACTGGTTGTTCATGACAAATGTAGCGATGATGATGTGGTTATTTGTTTCAAAGAGTTAAATACACAGGTTGGTTTGGTTACGAGATTCATCGAACTTTCATGTGAATAATCAAACTTTCATGTAGCCAGCATGTGCTGCTTGTTGGGGAATGTTGATGTGTTTTACTGATATGGAATCAATTACTGAATGCCTGACCAACATTTCGTTGTTTCTTTTTCAGCCTTTAAACATTTTTGTGTTTTGCATTTGGATGTCCTTTAATGGTTAATGCTGTTGTTCATCCGGTCGATGTGATGTACTGATTAACAATGGCTGTTCGTAACTGGTGACTCACCCCGGTCTTCCTGTATGTCTTATCTCCACCAGTGGTGAATTGAGATAATGTTACTTCCTGCGAAAGCCACTATTTATGACCAGACCACAGGGTAGGGTCAGGGTGGGTCGAAGTATAGGCTTTACACACTGATAACATTTACTGCGAAAATCTAAAGGTAGCAGGCATGCTGTTAGCGTGAATAAAAGGAACTCAGTCATTTCCAGCTTTCCATGTTATATAATACTCCCGAACACTTTGGACCTAGAATATAGAAGAACTTGATAATAGGTAAAGTTTTGCTAATCCTAATGAGGGGTGGAAAATGAATGACAATGTATTGTAATGATTAATTCACTGTTTGCTGAATGCCTGGGGAAAAAATAAGTCAGTCTGGCTGTGGAGATTTTTGTTATTATTGATATAGGCACTGTAAAAATTATAAAACAAAGCCCCCCCCCCCACACACACACACACACACGCGCGCGCACACACACACACACACACACACAAATACACACAGGATTCACCACGCTATAGCTTGTCTCGATGCACTCATCCTGAGCAGTAAATACCAAAGTGTGTGCGTGGTGGACCCCTGTTCAGTATATTTTAGGTGGACACAGGGATTTTCTTTCAGGGTTTATTTCAGTTCAAGAGGAAATGTTTGGTAATATAAACAAAGATGTAAACATACAGGCTTAGTTTGATATTTTAAAACTGAAATATATGGAATCATATTTCAAATCAAATCTATATATGCAAATCAGTGGTCAGCCCGGTTGCAGTAGTTGCGGTAGGAGATAAATAAAGCATTGTACATCGTTCTGTTTTTGAATTAATTTATTACTTTTGTTCCAGACTGTCCATTATATACCGAACCCAAAGTTCCTGAAGATGGATTGCAAGTAAGTCGAATAGGATTTTAATGACAATAGATTGCAATGGGAAGCTGGCTCTTTAAGCTTTTATATAATGAAATGATACAGCTTTAGTTGCTTGATTGTACATTGTGTACAGAAATTGGGGAAACATGTGGGACCTGTAATGTAGTTTAGTTAATTTTAAATTGATTTACATTTAGGTCTGGATGTAACCTTGTATTATTCAAATTTCAAATTGAAATGTTTGTCATACTAGGGCAGTCTAGGGCTGCCCCTGACTAAAGGTTTTCCTAGTCGACTAGTAGTTGTTATTTTAAGCCATTAATCGACTAGTCGTCGCACGTTTATTATATTAATTTAATTACTTAAATATATATTTTGTGGGGAATCAGAAAATGGTTTGAGTTCCAGGGCTGAGAAAGAATGTTATAAGTAACATTGCTTACACTGTTCTACATTACAGAGAAATACTAAACCATAATAATGAGCCTTTAAAATATAAAGTTTACAAGTGCACGCACGAAGCGAGCCACAGCAAAACCAGCAAAAGCTGTAATGATTCTGAATGTGTCGGAAAAACCAGCAAGGAGACGGTCTGAATATTTTGTTAATTTATTCATATACAAAGTGTAACATCAGTGACATCACACAACTTATTAACTTGTAACACCAACACAATAACTTAATAATATAAATAAAAAACAGCCTTTTGTAAAAAAAACTAAAAATTTAAAAAACAAGAGTTGTATTTTTTCCGTGACCAACCGACCAATCAAAACTTGGTCGGCCAAGTCGATTTCCTCATCGATTAACATTTGGTCTTTTGTGAAACACAAACAACTACTTTCTTCTGAATCCATTCTTTTAGTTTCCTTTCGAATACAAATAGAAACAATCACTAATGGGTTATTTCCCCTTTTAAGAACTCTAAATTCTGGGAAGATATGCCATATCAGGCAAGAGCGTTTGGTAACTCCAGTCTTATAAAATTAACCAGCCATGACACCTGTTACTTTTCTTCTGATCGAGCTGAGCAGGTAAAGTTTAGGCGTAAGAAAGTACTTATTGCCAAGCAAACACTCTCGTACTAAAATGTTGGTTTTTATAGTTTTAGAGTACTGTGACTGGTCATTTATTTTGTGTGCTAGCTAGCCCTATTGCAACCAAGTGGTTGTGCCAGCTGCAACTCATGGAGCACCTTATTCTGTGCTTGTGGATACACCCACCTGCCCCAGTGGACACTCTGAAGAGCCTCAGGGCTGTCAAGATAGGTGCTTCCCTAGGCGAGTGGAGAACCCCTTTCCAAAGCCTCAGGGTAAGGGGGTCTAAGGATCCCTCTACCTAGGTCCTGGTGGAGTGATTCAATGCACTCACGTTGGACTAGTTTGACAGGCAGAAAGAGGACCCTTCCTCACTGGACTCAGGGAGTCGATTAAGGCTTTAAAAGACTTGTTTGCCAGTTTTCGGGCAGGGGAAAGCCACCAATGATTCCATGCAGGTCACGTAGCTAATATTTTAGAATTGATGGAGCTGAGAACAACTGAGTCCTCAAATTGAACGTTTCTTTGAAAATCGAGAAAAGTCCAACAGCTACGTACAGAGCATTCATCAAAATGATCTGATCTCAATAATGTCAAATCAAGTAAAAGTTGAAATTGGGTCCATTATTCAGGCATTTTTGCCATTATTGCAGACGAAACGCAGAACATCAGCAGACACGAGCAAGTTGCAGTTGTGCTTCGATAAGTTGACAGTAAATATGAATTGTAGGAATCCTTTGTTCGTTTCCATGGACAGCCAAAACAGGTGGCAAATCGTTGAAAAGCACGATAGAATGCCTAGATCCTGAAATAGGCAATTTAGAGCCCAATTCTATGAAGGTGTGGCTCCTAACAGTGATGTATTTTGAAAGTGAACTGTTATGCACACATTCTCAATCTTTGTATCTTGGCTATGTGTAGCAGCATTCCAGCCATTCTGCAAATGATGACAAATGTGTCCTCGCTACATATCTTTATTGACGGGTCAGTTAAACTGTCTTTCAGTCATTACAGAACAGGGAATTTCCAGGGCAAGTTACTACTTTGAAATGAATTCCGACAGTGACACGAGATGGAACGGTCGTGCTGACGCACTTAGAAGTCTTCTTGATAATTACACATATCTGATACAACAGATAATAAGTTAATTAAATGTGTTTTGTCAATAATAGTTTTTTTAGCTTATTGAAGAACATAGTTGCATTTCAAAATGCACTCACTGAGCAAGTTGAGGGCAGATATATATATATATATGTCTTTGATCCCTAGTCAATGACAGGATGGGGATTCCTCTGGAGCCCATACGCTACTTTGTATTTCTGACTTAGAACTTTTTCGGCTCAGAATGCCTTCCCATGCTTTTCGATCCATGGCAATGGCCTTGGCATCACAGAGGGTGGATTGCCGGTTTTTCAGGTCTTCTTCAATTTGCTTTGACCAAGTCTTCTTGGGCGCTGCTCTTTGGACTTTCCACTCTGTTGGACGTTTTCACCAGAGTAGCTGGTGCGGTGTCCTGGGGATGCTCATTCTGCAGATGTGCCCAAACCATCTCTGTCTTCTTAGTTGGATCGTTTCCTCGACCGTTGGCTGGGGGTCACATCTTACTCGGACAGTTTCATTTCAGATGCGGTCGCAGAGGGAGATACTGAGGATCAGCCGCAGGCATTTGGAAGATCTCAAGCTTGTTTAGGTCTTGCTTCAGTATGTGTGCACAGCAAAAAGAAAATGAAATTGTCCTCCTCGCTTGAGGGTACTCGGGACTCCCTCTCGCCCGTCTCCTGGCCGGAGCTGAAAAAACAGAGCACACGTTTCTCCCGATCGGCATTCGCTACTTTCGCTTTGCTCTCACCTGTAGCTTCCCTGGTGCCGACCCTTTTCCTTGTGTCTGCCGGCTTTTGTTCTTTCCCTCCCCAATAAGCCGATGAGTGTCAGCTGTGCCAGTGATTGCTGGGGAGGGAACGTACCGCCCCTCAAGAACCTGCCCCCTTGAGGGGGGAGCGGCTTCTGCCACATCTGCTGTCCGTAAGCCCCGGGGTT
>JAOVYW010006973.1:0-11147 GCA_025775045.1 Hiodon tergisus
AGTGACAATAGCTGGCGTAAAAGTGTAATATGTATTCGGTGTAGTGTAGGTATTCTACCCTTGCTTTACTTAGTTCAGGATAGTATCAGTATTGATGTCTTGTAATTTTAATCAATATGTAACTATCCATGTATTCTAACAACCACAATCTACCTATATAGAGAATTTCCTTTCGTGAGTGTTTTTTTCGTTTTTTTTTTTTTTTTTTGTGTTGCCTTTTTAATTGTCAGAATTAATCATTTTTGTCCTGGTTCAGTGACACTACTTTTTATAAAATAATTTGCCAAACCATAAAGCTTTGGACTGAAACTTGAACAGTGAAAGCATTTTAAAAGCTTGAGCTGGGCTACTGTTGGGGCGAACCGCAGTGTGCGGTATTAACGCCAGCCCAAGCGTCAAACCCTCACAGCAGTATTGCAAGTGCAAACCGCGCACGCTCATCTTCCGAGCTGTGCATGGAGTTTCCGCCTACAAATGCTAATTGGCTTCAGTCAACCTGTCACGAAGGCTACGTTCTTCCAGCGATTTAGCTTTCGATGTGCACGTGTGTCAAAACCGGTAGCATGTCAGACGCTATGGGTATGATGTGAATTCTACATATCAGTGTACTGGAAAATATACGGAATAAATATTCGTTTCCACTGCTAATTGCCAGGGATTTTATGATAACCCCGGCATTTTTATGGACTCATTTGAAAGCCCTGTCCGTCTGAAGACACATTTAACTGGAGCTTAGCGTTTTAAAACATGTATTCAAAGACTGCATTTGAGAAACTTCATATTTATGTGGTATTGTATGGATATTAATTGTCATTTATACATCTCTTTAACTGATACATTTAAGTAAATCTTTGTGGATTTATAAAATAATTGTAACTAGTTGTACAAACTGACAGTAGGTTTGACTAAAACTGTGATGTATTTTTTCAGTGACTGAGGTCACTGAGGAAATTTGTAGGAAATTTCTCATTTTCATATTGTTACTGCACTTTAAGTCATTTGTGTCAAAAAGCAACAATTATATAACTTCTCAACATTATTTTTGTTAAATAGCAAAACCTTTACTGTTTTCAACAGCAGGCACATTGATGTGTCGATGTAAAAAGACTGCATCAGATGGGTGAGAGAGAAACACAAATGAACTCAACACAGTACTTTATCATACGTATCTAACCATGTCTTTTGAACCTTAGGGCCAAATTTCATTGAAATTGTCTTAGTCATGTCAACTATATATCTTACTGTTCAATTTCAAATGGTAAATAAAATTATATTTTAAAAATGAATTAATCTGTTCATCTTTTGTGAATAATTTATTAGAGGCCCAGTTTTAAAGACTGCAATTCACATAACAATTCATAGACGCTCATCCGTCCATAATAATCTTGAAATTTTGTGTTTGAAATTATAGTTATAAGAGTAAATCTACCCGATTACACTTAAAACACCTGCAGTTTTATATATATATATATATTTTGGCTGTTGAAAACATACACACCACTCGCTGATATGCTAAAAGTCTCATTCTCCTTCATTCACGTTGGCTGGTTTTGCAGCGGTTTGGCAAAGCCAGCGCACACCGCTATCTGAGATCATATCTGATTAGACATTTCCACAGTTCCCTTTTAAGGGAGGAGCAAAGGCATATGAGGAATCGACCTGAATGTGGACATACTCAGCGATGCATTCTAGCACTGTGCTAACAACCCGACGCATGTGAACTCCGGGGCACAAATATTTATGTATCTCACATTTACACATAAATGTCACATAAACTTAATTCAATGCCAATCTAT
Organism: Hiodon tergisus; assembly: GCA_025775045.1. Lineage (NCBI taxonomy): Eukaryota > Metazoa > Chordata > Actinopteri > Hiodontiformes > Hiodontidae > Hiodon > Hiodon tergisus. The sequence goes on from JAOVYW010006973.1 coordinate 1,797, forward strand.
TCTACATGTCAATTTTTCATTTCCATTATATTTATAGCAAAAATAAATTCTGCATTCTGTAACCCACAGCTACTTAAAAGATGTCCATCTACAAGATTCACATATCTACCATAATGAAACTATTAACAAAACTGTTGATTTGATATCAAACTGTAAAGTACGTGATATATTAAGCCATAACCTAAAAAATTAATAAATTTTTTTAGATTTTGAAAAGTATCTACTTAAAGCGGTGCTTAAGTTCTCAAAACCTCACATGCAGAACCAAAAAGGGGGGGGGGGGGTGATAAATAAAAATGAAGCTGCTTTGATTTATTTGACAATACGTATCAGCATAATGTCTGACTTGTCTGCTAATGGAAATCAACAACTATGTAGTCAGATGGGGCTGACCAGGCTGTCGCACTGCAGCAGACGAAGGCGTCTGGCGACAGACTGCCCTCTGCTGGCTGGTTTCTGCACTTCAGGGGGAACAGGTATTAAGGTTGCGCCACCAGTGCACACAGGCGGGAGGAGCTGCAGATAGTTACGGTGCATAAAACGCCCTGAGTGCCCGGTTTTCACTGCGCCCGTGGTGGAGTTCTGCTTCTCCAACGGTGGGATACCAGGCTGAACCTTGCACTTGCTGTATGGGCCCAAGTGAAAACAGGGTCCTGGGCACTCAGGTTCGAGCGTTAACACAGATGTGGAGGAATGGGGAGTCAGTGTGGCGTCCTCTGATACAACCAGCTGCTGGCTGCTGGAGCTGGGGGCGTCCCGGGTCCGGAGGTGCCTCCTGGCTGGCTTGTCGCCGTGGGTGGGACGTGAGGGGGGCTTGGCCGGGTGTAGGAGTCTGTCTGCAGGCAAGCTGTTCACACGCAGCTGGACTGGCAGTAGAGTTGGCCTGGCATGCTGGGACTCAGCCTTGGAAGAGGTTTGTGGGGACAACAGTCTGTGTCCCACTCGATCTATCTGCACTTCTGCCCTGAAAAAATAACCATCATATTTTTCATATATACATCATAGATAGTGACTGTTAAGAAAACAGTCTAGAAAGAGTCTAGTAACCTTAAAATAACTTCTCTAATTGTAGACATGCAGTTACTCCATACATTTCAAACAAATAGCAAATGGTTGTGTATAATATTGAGCCAAAAAATGTCAAAAATTATTCAGGTTTGCTGTTTCTCTAGGAGCGACAAACTTCTGGCTAGATTAACGTATCATTGGTAGTCTCAACAAGCTGAACAGCCCTTTTGGCACAGTGATACAGTTATAAATCATTCTGGTAACAGTTAACAGTCGCTGAAGCCCTCGAACGGCAGAACCTAGCAGGGGCCCACCTGAATCTGTCCTTTGAGCTTCTATCCACAGAGGGCTTGTCCAGAGGAGGGAGCCGGTTCAAAAACAGCTCGACCTTCAGATCCCTTTCAATGGTTTTCCTCTCCTCCATCAGCTCTACCGAAACAGAGAGGAAAATCGTCCCAAACCTGATCCCCATCTCTACGGCACGTGTTTTTTCCGATAATGTTTACATTCGTCTGGAAAATGTACCACACGTACTTATCTCTCGGCAGCTTGTACTAATGTTGCTTCAGGATGGCAAAATAAAATGTAGCTATAAAAAACATCTATTAAAATACCATCGTGCTTTCATTACCGATAACCTCTATCGCCGTGTGGCCTTTTCCCCCACTGAGAAGACTAGCCCTGTAGATTTCTTTTCTGGCTGCGTGACAAGTTTTAATGGCATTAAGTTCCAAATGATTGTTGGCAGGATGACAGTGAGTGTGTCCGGTATCAAGACAGCTGTGGATTAATCCCATTTACCAGAGAGCGGCGAACGACAGGACTATCTGGGGATGAATTCAATTTGACGCCTTACAATAACTGGAGATGGGCGCGTTTAGTGAGGCTGAGGAATAGGCTTGTCTGCAGTCGGGGAGGGCGGTGATTTATTAGCACGGAGGACGTTTTGTCATTCTGGTCACGGGTTCCTGAAGGGGCCTACGCTGCTGGGCACCGACGGGTCGGCCCAGTTCTCTGGTGAGTCGCAGATCGGCCAAGCCGCTCGACAGCACCAATCACAGAACACCTCCACCGCTCTTTACATGGGGACACTCTTGCCAGAACCCAATCTGAATATAGCAAAAGCCCAAAAAGGCTGGCGCCAGCTTTAAAAAGAAAAAAGAAAAAAGGCCCCGTCTTGTTACACACCTAGTCATTCATCACCCCGCTAGCTTGGCAGCCGGTGAAAAACAGTTTGCAGTCACAATCATTTCTTTTTTCCCCACTGCGTAGCATTGAGGCACCATACGGCATTTGCGATTTTGAGAGCTACAATTCGTTCACACAGCTGGAGCAGGTGCAGTGTTGCTCAAGGACAGAACAACGCGCCCCGCCTGGGTCTGAAACACAGGGTGCAAAGCTCATTGCCCGAGCCTCACCACACGCTGCTATAAATACACTGTGTGTGTGTGTGTGTGTGTGTGTGTGTGTGTGTGTGTGTGTGTGTGTGGGCAGACATTAGCGCTAACTTTGAACTAGTCTGATAATTATAAACGACATGCGTGGATCCCTGCAGCTGAGGTTAAACGGAAATTAGTTTTTAGTGGATACAGCAACTTTTTGGTTTGCTAAGCGGCTCATCTAGGTGCATTTTGACACATTGTTATTGTGTCCATGCTAATTGAAGGCCAATCCGTTTATTGGGTTTATCTGGTACCTTTTAGCCACTAGATGGCAGCATAAGCACCTTTAAGAAATGTAACACATTTGGTAGCGCCACTTAACAAATGTTCCCTTTTAAATGTCAAAACGAATCATGCTGGTGTTTGGAACAGACATTGGTATTTTTGCATCCTATGCTCTGTGAGCTCATAAAAATGGCCCATGATTCGTGCACACTGACAGCTGGTGATATTAAATACTTTCTTGGAGACATAACTAACATAGTCCGGCCAGCTTCCTTACAGCCAAAAGTACGCAGTGCTCCACCGCAGTTGGGTTAAGAGCAGCGCCCCTCACCTGATATTGTGGGGTCCGGTGCTGGGTCCTCACCACGGTCCAGGTACTGCTCTTCCACACACCGCTGAATAAAATACAGAAAACAACTCATTCAATGTAGACCATGTAGCCCAGGGTATCTTCAATACCTTAGATAATTCAGATCACTGAGACGACCGGACGACCGATTACAGACAAATAAGCCAGTGGATACTTTTCATCACCTGTCGGCCCGCACTGTATTCTCTGGTTTTCGTAATTCAAATGTAACATCAGCATGAAAGCATGAAAGAAATTGAGGATCTAATGTACATATCCGACAAAAAGTCAGGATCCGTACAAATGCAGACCGAGACTCCTGTGGGCTTATCTTGACTGACATGGTTTTATATTCATTCATATAATGATTCATATATTGGACCTGGCACCAAAGTAAGGAACCAGTACTTCAGTGAATGTGGGACTTACAACCTCCTGGTTCAACCCTGTGAATTTCAGGACCAATTTTCAGGAGTCAGCCAGGACCAATAACTGGGTTATTAGTGGGTTTACTCCTGCATTGAGATAATGTCTTTCCGTGCCATATTCAGACCATTTTTGTCTGCACCCTGGAACTACCAACATAGAGCACCATTACAAGTCCTTTCCACCCGCTACTCGTGAAAAAGAGGCACGGCTTGTATTTGCTTGGAGATATTTATGTGCTGTCTGTGTCTGTGTTGTCTCCGCCGGCTAGTGACTGGGCGCAAAGTGCTCACTTTACTCGTCATTTAGGACCATGGAAAACAAACAAACCTGAATGGAGGGCTATCCAGCTAAAGGGGAGGCATCTCATTTTCAACGATGGGGCAAGCAGCATCCCCGCGGCCAAGGAAGAGAAGCCCGCAATACTGGGCTGAGCCTAACCCCTGCATTGAGGAAGAGGAGCCCCTGATAATGGGCGGAGGATAACCCTTGCAGTGCAGAGGAGGAGCCTGCGATACTGGGCGGAGCCTAACCCCTGCATTGAGGAAGAGGAGCCCATGATAATGGGCGGAGGATAACCCTTGCAGTGCAGAGGAGGAGCCTGCGATACTGGGTGGAGACTAACCCCTGCATTGAGGAAGAGGAGCCCATGATAATGGGCCGGAGGATAACCCTTGCAGTGCAGAGGAGGAGCCTGCGATACTGGGCGGAGGAATTGCATTGAGGAAGAGGGGATGAGGGCAAAGGCTTCTCTCTCGCCCTTAACAGCTGTCTCAGACATGCGCTGTACAGCCTTGTAAGGGTCTTGTTTCAGCAGGAGGTCTGCTTACTTTCCTGGCTGAAATCATGAGATGCTGAAGTAATTTTCTCATTTCCCCAGACCGCACCAACTGCTAAAATTGCTTCCTCTTTAAAACAGCGGGGCTGTATGGACGGAGAACACTGCCTTCTTGGCTCTGGCAACTCTGATGAAATTCTTCAGCTCATTCTCCCAGCCCTGGAAGTGGCACATGAAAAGGTCGCTGTTTCTGATTCCTCCATATCTAACATCTAACCGAAATGTCTTCCTGTGAACAGGAGACCATTCTGAGAAATAGTGTCATATGTCACCAATTGTTGAGGGAATACTCATGGGCAAAATTTCTGTTCCCACTGACGGTTCTTGACGATGCAGGGTATAAGGGTGCACATTTCGGTGCAATGTGTTTGTTTATAAATGATAAATAACATTTTAAGGCCTTCAGGGGAGAACTGTGGGTCTGGTGCTTAAGTAAGGTTTTGCCCTGCGTTGGCCTCTTCCTGCGCCTTCAGGATGGAGTCAATCAGTGAGAGTGAGATTGATATAGGTGTGCGTGCACGCATGTGTGTGTGTGTGTGTGTGTTTGAGTGTGCGTGAGTGTGAGTGTGTGGTGTGAGTGTGTATGCGCGGGTGTGTGTGCGTGCGTGCGAATGCATGTGTATGTGCGTGCGTGTGACTGTATGGTGTGAGTGTGTGTGTGTGTGTGTGTGTGTGCGTGTGTGCGAGTGTGTGTGCGTGCGTGCGAGTGTATGGTGTGAGTGTGTGCGTGCGTGAGTGCACACACAGTTGGAACTCTGAGTCATTGGAAGCTTCAGCTCGCAGCACGTGAGCAGTCCTGCGTTGCCTTGGCCCTGTCTGAGAGCCAGAGAGGCCCGGGGGTTTCTGACTTGGAGCAGGCCATGAAAACATCTCTCAGCTCAGGTTCTCTGTCAAGTTGGCTGACATGGGAGTGGACAAAAGTTGGGTAAATTAGCAATGGAAACTTCTCGCCACTATATCCTGGATCCGTTCAGACTTGCTTCAGCAAACCCAGAGTCATCTGGATCAATTCAATGTGAGGAAAAACTAAACTGAAATGACAGACGTAGACATCTGGATTTCCAAACAAGGAATGAACAATCCCATGATGGAGAAAACTAACAAGGATCTGCTTTCTAGCTGGCACGACTCCATTCCACGTTCACCATTTATTATTTTATTTTCTTCAATGGTTTTGAAAACATGGGTGCAATGCCTTTCAGCATTTCGCTAACGTTGACGGCGCAAAAAACCTTTCTGTGCTGTCTGGTGGCTATGGTGCTACCATTACAAGCAAGAAACTGGATATAGGGCTTCTTGCAGTGACTGGGTCTCCCCTTGGGTGAATTTTAGACCCGGGGCCTGCTGCTGACCCAGCGTGAGAAATTGTAAAACTTCTGAATTAATATGAAGAGCGCAAGTTACCCTGGGATAAACTCTGTACCCAAAAGGCCCACAAAATCTCATTGAGTTGAGTTGAGTTGTGTTGAGTTGAGTTGAGTTGAGTTGTGTGTCCTATGATGTTGAAAATGAACCTCGATAACACGTTGATACATTTCTTAAATATAAATAAATATTGGCTCATACCTGCAAATACTGAATGTCTCTTCTCAGTCCTTTACACTCTTCTGTCAGGACAGATCTATTATTGACGAGATTTATCGGTTAGATATGAATTAGAAAGCTTTTTGATACCAGGAAATAGAAGAGTGCTCATTATAAACATCTAGACATCTCTAGATATCTGAACATCCGAGATTGAGATTATAAAAGATTTGATAGCAGGTATTTTTAGAGTAAATAATTGCGCAATTAAGATAAATGATAAATTAGGCCCTTTTCATTAAATTCAGCTGATTTATTTTTCTGAAAGCACCTTGGATTGCTTCCACAGAAAAATGACAAGGGCAACAAATGCCATAGTTAAAAGCAAACAGAGAATAATAATATGACACTCAATCCCATAAACATTCATTATAAATGGATTACCTTTTTTTGAATCTCTTATGACAAAAAAAACCTGGTTTTCAACAAGTGTGTTTTTGCAACTGGTGAAATATGTGCTACACAGACAGAAATAAATATTTTGAGTTTACTATTTCAGGAAAGAAAAGGCAGACTGAGCTATTCCTGGGTTGTGTAACCATTACTATCTTACTCCTCTTAGCCCAAGGAATATTACATATCCACTGGGCCCAAGGCAGAGGTCTGCTTTTCATTCCCTCACAGTAGGACCTTTTGTTCTGTGTGCGAGGGGAGACCAGCCCCTTTCCACCCAGACTGTTTGCATTCCGCTCCAGGCCTGCGTTCGCGGCTGCTCCAGATGCCCGCCACTAGGGCAGAGGAGCAGTGGAGGAGGCCAGGTGTGAGCGAAGGGGGATGGAGGTGTTGAGAGAATAGGGAAGCGGCTGGGGGGGGGGGGGCACAGAAGTACGGAGAGCGGAAGCTGGCCCAAGGATGTGGAGAAGAGGGGAGGGCGTAGGTGAGGAGATGTTAGGAGGGTGAAAGTTCAGAATGGATACGGTGGGATTGTAGAGCTCCACAGGAGCCAGGAGGTAAAGAGCAGAGAGGAATAGATGAGGTAGGGGTGTCGGGTATAGAAAGGGTGGCAGCGTAGAGACACAGAGAGAGCGGAAATGAGAGAAACCAGAGAACAGCAGTTGTAAGATGTCATTTTTCTTTTGGGCTTGTAAAGCGGAAAAGCTCGTATGAACGTTTGAATGTTTGGGGGGTTTAGGGAGGTAATGGGGCAGGCAGGCCTGCACACTGTGGCGTAAACCCCGGGAATCCTGCGCGCGATATCGGGCGGGGTACTCACTGAAGGTGGGCCACAACCTGGTCCATGTGCTGGACGTTCAGCTTAGACTTCACGGCCTCCAGTTCCTCCCCACAGCCGGAGCAGGACGAGAGCCTGGAGGATGACCTGTGAGAAGAGACGCAGGCGTGCGGCAGAGCTCAGCCTTGCGTAACTCAGGAGGTGCGTACGGACAGATGGTGCCCCTACTGACCCCAGATCATTTAAAAGCTGCTCTCCACGTCCGACAAGCCAAGGGACTATTTAGCGAGACGGACGCTGGTAATAGTGTTTGGAATAGGAGTGATGTTTTTATTTAAAGCATTAAAAAATAACATTGTGCAGTATTCAGGCCTGGGACATATTTTATTTCTCTGTATGTAAAGCGTCTTTTGTGACTTGGAAACATATGAAAAGCGCTCTATAAAAAAATAATTGATTGATTGATTGATATTCCATACTGGAACCAACGTGATATATTACTATAAAACGCACAACCAGCTTCTCTCACAGCTCTTTCAAAATGACACGTTCATGAATCCTTTAAACCCCTCCGTCAGGACAACAATAAAGTTGTACTTTTGCGTCCGTGGTGCGTGCAAGTAATACAGAATCAAATGCAAATATTGTTTACTTGTATGAAGCAACTGTTCCCAGTGTGGAAGCCGAGGTTGGAAAGGGAGAGGAGTTGCACAAGAGTCAGAAAGGAACTGGAGCCCTTTATAAGGCCGGCTTTGGGACGTGTGAGGAAGGGGGCCTCAGTCCCACGAGGGGAGGGAGGCCTGCATTATGAGACAGATTGGAGATGAGGAGAACCTCCGTCTGCCAAGAGCTCTCCTTCACCCCACTGCCCGCAAGGTGCTCTCCAGGAAGAGATCGTGTTTTATTTCAGCACTGGCCTGGCTTTTGTTAATGCTGCACACTCCACAGGGAAACCGAGACAATATGGATCTGTTGGAAGGATTGTAATCAGACCCTCAGATATTCAAGTCATGACTGATCCTTGGCAACATTCGGAATATTCCAGTCCCATCGAGTAAGATTAATTATAAATATTGGAAAGCGCTACAAATAAGGAATGTGACAAAAAAATCAGGGAAACAAGGAAGTCGTTTGGCAATTAGTCGATGGACTTTAAGGATATGTTTATTCTTCTCATACACTTAAAGGTGCAACAGAAATTACATCATGTTTTCAGAGTTTTTTATTTTACATTTAATGAAGAACGGGAAACTGACCTCACTTCCTTAGGGCACTGGGCGGACGAAAGCCCGTCAGGGGCCTCCAGGTGGTCACGGTAGTCGCCCACACTCTGTACCCGGTCGCTTTGAGCTTGGCCCATTGCATAACCGACCACGCTGGGGCTGTACCGTGACATGAGAGCATTTCCATCCCTGAAAAGAAGTGGTGGAGAGAAACGCGGTCAAGGCTGTGGCCAGCGGCCAGCGACAACACTACTGACTGCCATTGAGTGGGACAGCCAATGAGTGGGACAGCCAATGAGCAGGACAGTTACTGAGCGGGACAGTTACTGAGCGGGACAGTCGCTGAGCGGGACAGTCGCTGAGTGGGACAGCCAATGAGCAGGACAGCTGCTGAGTGGGACAGTTACTGAGCGGGACAGTTACTGAGCGGGACAGTTACTGAGCGGGACAGTCGCTGAGCGGGACAGTCGCTGAGCGGGACAGTCACTGAGCGGGACAGTCGCTGAGCGGGACAGTCGCTGAGCGGGACAGTCGCTGAGCAGGACAGTCACTGAGATCGAGCCAGAGGCGGGAGCAGACCCCCGCCGCTTGAACAGGGCCCCCGCGGCTCTCCAGGGGAAGAACAGATTCAGCTGCTTGTGACTGACTGGGACCGAGGACACAGAGCAGAGCACTGCAGTGTTTCGTCCCTTATAGATGAAGCAGGTCCACTCAAAGCCTCGCACAAATGGACCATTGTCCCCCCCCGGCCCACTCCAGCGATCTGGATCCTCTCTGTTGATGGTAAAATCCCATGCTGATGAGATTACAGGGGTTAAGAATGGCGCTGTTACACTACCTTTCATCCAGTGCCAAGTTCTCTAGCCCTGAAAGAACACCTCATCTGTGTCAAAAGGGGGTGTTAGAAAAGAGGGTAGTGTTTAAAAGCCTTTTATGAACATTACTGTCTGTTTAGAGGTGTTTGGGAAACACACAACGGAAGCTTGGACACTCCTCTCCACCCCCACCGCCTGTCACCTGTCACCTGTCAAAGGGCCCAGGAGAACGCGGGATCTGAAGGCTTCCACCACCGTATGTAAGCTATC
>JAOVYW010006974.1:0-11145 GCA_025775045.1 Hiodon tergisus
GTCCACCTGCGTTCGCCCTCGAGGTTGACCCAGCACCAGGGTGGATGTGGACAGCCCTGTGGAGAATGTAAGTAGACTGTGTCCACCTGCGTTCACCCCCGAGGTTGACGCTGCACTGGGGTGGCTGTGGACAGCCCTGTGGAGAATGTAAGCAGGGGGGCTCGGTGTTACACTCCCAGTGCGAGGCAGGAAGTGACAGGCCGACGGCCCCCACCACACACGTGGTCTCCCTCACCACCCCCAGCAGGATGCCTGACTATCTGGAACTGCAGGAGCACATGATCATCCAGCTGGCAAAAACACGCTGGCTGGAATGTTCCGGAAGCAAGATTTCAGAAGCCATTTCACACGGTCAGTTCCTTCATTCATTACTTCATTACAACATTGTGATGGATTTGCAATGTCAGAAAAACACAATGTTGAACAGGGAGGAGTCTACAAACTTGAATTACTAATCTAAAGTCATTAACGACGGTTGCTAAAAGACTCCCCCATTTCTTGTTCACTGTTCCAATCTAAGACAGCAAGGTACACAGACTCTGTTGTATAAGATGATTAATTGCTTGGCAAATCCTTGTGAAAATAACTCTGACAAAATGACATGCACTGGTTTTTTTATTTTTTTAATCAGCCGAATGACAAAAACGATGACACACACACAAGTTACTTAGGTGTGAGAAAGACGAGAATCGAAAAGGTCACATTCAGAAATGGAAAACACTTGCCTAATGAAAAGGTATTCTGGCATCAAATAATTCAAATTCAGACATTTTCATTCTTCATAAAAATGTCTCTGTAAGAAACGTCAGCTCAAATGTGTCCTTAATTTTCAACTGTAAAATATTTATGGATTGTTGATTTGCAAGAGTTGAAACTTTAAACAAATGAAAATGAACTAAATTGCCAATTTGAAATAATTAACAATATTACTGAAAAGGTTTGAATATACTTTTGTCCACCTCTAGTTGTTAGAAGGATTAACGACTTAAATGTGATTCCTTGGGTTTGTTTACTGATATCCTCTTTTGGTACACAGATGGTAAGGTGAGTTGTATAGTTCCCACCACAGTTCACGGGTCTGGGTTCATTTTTCCAAATGATTTGCAGGACATTGGTTTCCGTTTCTGTTGTCGTCTTCTTTGGAATGTGATTGCCTTGTAGACTTGTAGACATAAATAAGCTGGGAAGCTAACATCGCTGCAGGCAGATGTCCTTCTGATATTCCCCCGACAGCCTCCTTTCACAGACCCGACCGGACACAATATTGTCAAATTTGTATTCAGTTCAACCCTGAAGGCGTGAAATTATTTGCTGTGATGGCTTATTTCTGGGGTTTGGTTAAACGTTATTTATGGAGCAATCCTGTTCATCTTTCCGCCCAGATTGGGCTCAGTTTGCTTTGTGGAGAGGCATGATTTTATCTGATAACACTCTCTCCAGGCGCGGAAACCACTTGGGTGAATCCGATTCTCTTACAATCAGCTGTGTGATTTATAATTCTGGCCTTGTCTATAGCTTGTTACCTTCTGTTAATTTGTACAAAATTTATAGAAAATTATTAGGGGGGTTGCTTTTATTTACATATTGTTAGGAATTCATTACAGAGTCCTTAATGGAATAAAGGTCAATATTTTATTATTTTCTGGATTAACCGGATTTTACATCCAGTACTTTCCGTAAAAGATATTAATTATTAACAACAGAATAATAATATATATTATTTCCCTTTCTTTTTATTATTGTTACAAAGCATTGCTGGTTGTATAGATTTTTAGGCTTTTGACAGTATAAATGTAATTTTTTTGACCTACAAATTTTTTAAACCTTTAACCAATAGAATCCCTCCAAAATGAACCGCGATAGGACCGTCTGTCGTTTGACTCCCCACAGACCAAAAAGGTTAGTTAAAATTACAGGATGATATAAATTAAGACCCAGTTCTCCTGATTTGTAATTCGGAATCTTGCGTGAGGCGTACCGGAAGTTCTCTCTGCATCTCTCCTCCCACGACATTTGTTAGACAAGCCTTTTGGTATTATATTTTTATATCTGTCTGTGTGCGTGGGAGGTAAGTCACTAGCTAACATTAAATTAGTGGCTTTGCCTCCGGCACTGTTTTCTAAAACTGCAATCAATAAATCAAATGACCTCCAAAAAAATAAGCAGTATAGTTTGTTATGTAATTTCGGCATGTAAATTTGTGGCAATTTAGGCTGTATCTCAACTTGCCACTAGGAACCCTACCACCATACACAGGGTGAGTGTGAAGGTACATCTTCTCTTATACAATGATCTTCAGCTGCCTTTTCACTGGTTTCCTGTTAAACATGACATATACAACATTTGCCATTATAGAAACTTTTGTTTGGGTATGTTGCGGATTTTATTTATGCTTTACTTTTAGTCAAGAGCTTTTTTCTTTCGGATCACTTTTATAATGTGTCCTGTTTTGATTTTCCCAAACGTGGCCCAGGTGTGCTGCAGTACGATTTGGATTTCAGCAGGTGTGACTTGAGGCTCATCAGGGAACCACAGTTGGTTCACCCTCGGTCGGTAGAGGAAGCCAATCAGCATGTTGCTATGTTACTGCCGTTCACATTCAACCAGTCTAGTCATGGCCAGAAACCCCATTCAGTCCCAGCTGCAGTACGTTTTAGACTGAATGCAGAATGGGTAAAATCATGCATAATTTATTAAACGCGGTCCACAAAACTGGTTTGGGACCACTTAACCTACATTTAAACATTTGTTCAAGAGTATTAAATTAATGATCTTGCGTTAGCATAATTTCAGTTTATTCCCATTAATGTTAAAGAGAGATCCAAGAGACCCAAATGCAAGATTTGTTTAGAGTCTGAAAGACTCATCCAGTTAAAATCCTTCCAGTGATATTCCCTGCCTTGATTATGCAAAGATAGTAAATCTTTTTATTTGGAAACATGTAATTATTTGTCCAAGTACTGCATATGGGATTCATACGGGACTGAGAAGCACTTTATTTTGTAGTGAACATTGGCATACTCCATTATGTAGAACTCATCCACCTCATGCAGGCAATGTTTGTTTAAACAGGAGCTGAAAGGCCCGCTCATAATCTCAGCACACAAATGGTAGGTCTGGTTCTGAGGTAATGAAATTCCTGGTTTGTTGGGTGGACGGGATTTAATGAACAGCCGTTGATGGAATGGGGGGGGACAGAATGGGGGTAAGAAGAGACAGGGCAGGAGCCATCAGACATGGAGATAGATGGAGACGGAACGCGGAGAGGCAGAGGGGGTCGGGGTGAGGGATCTGCTGGGGTGGCAGTAGGTTCCAGGTCACGTGCAGACGGGTAAGTGGATTAGCCAAACGTATAACCGAATCAGCCCCGTGCCTCGGTGAAGAGTCACTGAGAGATCAGTGTCAGTGTGAACGTACTTAACGTACTTAACGTACTTAACGTACTGCCATCCCCCAGCCTCCGCCTGGGTCCTGGTTCCTGTTTGCCCTCCCTTTCTTTTCGGGAATTCTTCCCTCTCCTTCTCCTCACCAACCGCACATCTGCCCCGCTCCCCCGGCCTGTAAAGTGGTGACATAAGTCACAAAGTGGTTGGGCATAGAAGCAACGTTGGCTTGAGAGACTGGACTTTGGCTCGCTGGAAAAAAACGACTGCACACGTAGTCACTGGCCCAGTTCCAGTATGGTATACACACCGATACAACGCAAAGCCCATCTTCCAGTTCTGCTGCCCAACCTCTCCTCAGTGCTCCAGCATGAATAACTTATGTGGAACACGGCTTCAGAAACGCTCTGACATTCGTCACGACAAACACGCGATGGGATAATGCACTTTGGCCATTCTAGAAACTGGCACAGAGTGAGAATCCTGTCACCGTGTGTGTGTACTGACACACTCGGAGATTGCGTCACTTTGTTGTTGAGTTTTTGTGCGTACATCCCCGGACAAAGAGAGCAGAATCTGTCTGACCTAAATATCTCCGGTGAAACACAGACAGACGGGCTGGCAGACAGGCGCAGTAACCAAGGCCAGGATTATCAGATTAAGTGCAGCTTCTCTCCCATCTGACACTCAGGCCTCTCCACAGAGCCAAGTGGGCACTAAATGGACCAGAGAGGGCAACAGGACAGAGGGGCGGGGCGGAGGCATGTGGGGATATTCGGCTTGGCGCACCTTTGTGATGGTATTGTTGGGCGTTGTACAAAGTACACAAAGGTGCTAGGGGCTACTGCGTGTTTGTGGATACCGAACGGTCAGTCGTCCAAGTGTGCAGTCACCAGGCCAACACTTCCGGCTTTGCAGCCAAGCCTTTCACGGTGAGGACGGTTCAACGTTCCCTGGACAATGAAAGAATACTGCCAAGCCGGGGAGAGGGGAGCGGGGCGCAGCAAAGTCTTTATCCAGAGAGAGGCGGGGGAAGAGAAACACCATTAACAGCAAGCCACAAAGACTGCACTTTACCTTGCAGGGCCTATTCGTGGTGCCCACATGTTTGCGTTTCAGCGCGCGTGAGTCTGTAATAAAGTGGATCGAGTTTTGTCAGTTTCCTGGACTTGGTGATGTGAAATTTCTTCATATGTTTTCTGTTGGACCTCGCTTCATTCTAAACAAAGCCATAACCAGAACAGAGGGGCAGTTTCTATCCCTGTCCTCCACATACGTGCACTTATACTAACGGCGTGGAGAACCCAGAATGAAAGAGCATATCTGTGGGCCGAGACAGAGAGAAGGGTATTTAAAAGGGAGGGAGGGAGGGAGGGAGGGAAGGGAGAGATAAATGATATAAGGAGATGGAGACGCCCACTTTTAGTTGGGACACAAGTGGAAAATAAACAGCGTGCAGGACGCAGTATATGAGGGTGCGGGGCTTACCAGGACAAACCAAAGGGGAATGAGTGAAGACACGTGTAGTGACAAGCGAACTGCAGGAACACACAAACAGAATACCAGTGAGACCATGTCAGAGGCACAGGGAGAGATGGACAGACTGGTCTCAGTGCCAGATAGACCAAGTCTTGGTCAGGTCAGTATGAAGTCTCAGTGCCAACCACACCTGGTCAGACTGAGGTCTCGGTGCCAGATAGACCGAGTCTTGGTCAGGTCAGTATGAAGTCTCAGTGCCAACCACACCTGGTCAGACTGAGGTCTCGGTGCCAGATATACCGTGTCAGTCTGGTCTCAGTACCAGATCAGGACCGGGTCAGTCTGGTCTCAGTTGAAGCAGTGCATTGAAGTCTCAGCGTTTATGAGTTTAAGGGTGGACTCAGTCCCCTGGTGTTTCGGTCTGGCCCCAGTATTTACTGGACATGCAGTGGTACTCTTTGTAATTGTTCGCACCACTATCAACAGTATTTGAAGGCCATTCAACTAGAGATGATTTCGAAATTTTTTTTTTTAAATGCCTCCTTATATTTGCCATTAACAGGGTTTGTGTCTTTTGGGAGGACTAAAATGTTCCATATTTAGGGAAGTAGTGTGGGGGCAAATGCCTTTTATTTCTAGGGTCCTGAACGTGGAAAATAGATGGACGCGTATGCCATTTCCGTGGTGAACCTCTCAACATGAACAAGAGAGCTGACAAAATTGAATGGAGATTCATGGCTTGCATTGTGATCTGAGTTTAAAAAGAGCTTTAATTGCACTATAGGGGATTAAGAGCACTGGGCATTAGATTACTGATGCTTTAGAGTGGCAGAGATCAAACGAGAGAGAATGTACCCAGCACTAAACCGAATCAGAGAGAGAGAGAGAGGGTGGGACAGCTGTCCAGAAGCAAGCAGAGATGGTGTGAGTCCCTACCGTGAGTCACAGTGCTTATTTATCACAGCGCTTCACTGTGGAGCGACACCCCTGTAAATTCTGTCTCAGTTTCTCCGCATCGCCGTATCCCTTAATCAAAACGGGCGAGTGTATCCCCCCCATCCGCGTGTCACGTTCCCCAAGAGCAGGAGAATCCTGCAGGCAAGCACCAACGGGGAGCTATGGCTGAAAATCTTGTGAATTGCATTGACCCCATCGCCCCTCATCAGGTCCCCCTGGAGTTACACCTCTCTGAGGGCGACTGACATTCATCTGTAATCCACAAATAGTCCCTGCCTGGCTGTACACTTTATTCCGCTGCGTATTGATCCTGAGTTTGTTTTTCTGCTGTGAAAAGCCGGCCTGCCAGCGCGTGTGCCTCCAGGTGTGTGAAATCGTGCGTGCAACCGTTTCGCCGCTCACGTGCCCCCGACACGTGCGTGCATCCAGGGGCTGTTTTTAGAAACTTTGGAAAGCGGGAAACGCGCGTCAGTGACAGTTCCCCGCCGCCCACCCTTCTACTCTCCGTCGTCGGCTGATAAAAATAGAGGCGTGGTTCCAGCCCAGAGTTCTGCCACGCTCTGGATTTTTGGATAGGTCTCTGCGCTCCCCTCCTGTGCTGGCACGGCGTCCCGAACATAAGGCGGCGCCTGTTAGACGACGCCCCGCCTGTGGCTGTCCCACCTCAGTCACAAATAAACCTCGCGTTCTGCCGTACTGCACGCAATCTGTATGTGTCAGGAGTTGCGGAAACTGTATTTGACTAGGGTGTCATGAGTTCAGTCAATGTAATATCAAATCAAATAAAGTTGTAGCCTGTGTGTTCTGTCAAGCATTCATTTCAATGCAACCTTCTCGAAAAACATTTAATTTTTGTTAGTTCTTGAAAGCACAACGCAGGAACTGCACTGTGCATGTACTCTGGGGTATTCGATAAATACATTTTTTTTAAGCTAAACCTGAAAACATATGGGAGTGCTTTTTGGATGCAACCATCTGGCTAAATTCGAGTGGTCCAGCAGAGACGCACGTTATGTGGCATGCAAAACCGGTCTTTGCTTGCTAATTTTATCACATGGAAACATAGCAATATACCGGAGTTTCCCTTTAATCTCTGACTGGTTGACTGAATGTATTAGCCCTGGTCTCCTGTGGGTAAAGACAGTATTGGCTGATCGTACACTCAGGATTGCTGGATCAGGACTTTCAACAACCGAGGGCCGTTAACCACGCGGCTGAAGGGTTAGACCTCTCATTGAGGTCACATTCATGAGTTCCACTCAGACCACCCCCATCACAAGTGTGGGCGTTAAATACAACTGGGGTCATGCACAGAAGTAAAGCAAACATGGACCAGAAAAGTAATGAGTATAATTCAATTCAATGCTGTATTAAATCATCACTTCTTTACTCGAAGAGGAATAACTACGTATGCATCGTGTGCACATTGTAAACTACATGATAGTTTACTTTGAAAAAGATTTCACCAACACGAAAAGATTCTGCAGGGTCGTAACCAACACGGAGAGCCATTTGTGCCACCCTCCAAAACATTGGATCCGCATTGCTGCAGAATTAAACCCTGGAATTTTTTTCCAATGGCTTGCCACTGTCCGACCGGATTCTGACTCGTGTCAAGAAATTCTTGTGACAGTTTAAAAACGCCTGAGGTCTGAGACAGGGCGCAAAACATCGTTCTCCTTCAGGCGTCCGGGGGGGCGCCCCGCCGAGCCGTCCTGTGCCGTCGGCTTCTGCAAGCTCAGCTGAAACGGTGAATCACCTTCTTCAGGCTCTCCGGGGGCACTGTGCCTTCACATGTCACCCGCATATCAACGATAGATCTTTGAAAACATGACTCTGCACATAAAGGGTTTATGTGGTTTTATCCCAGCGTTTCACCCATGTCCTGGTCAAGTGTGTCTGCAAAATAAGTAAATAACTACACCAAACTGAAATCACATTCAGTGACCTGGAAAAATGGATCCGATGTTGAATAAACTTCAAACCGAAGTCACTGGCTTCACCGCGACCGTTAAACTGAAAACAAATGCATTCCTCACTATCCTCTGGGCACAGAACAGAAATGGTTGCGAGGGTTTAACCCCCACATGAATATGCCGAGGGCTAATTGACATATTCATATGCGAAAATCTCTGTTAAGATTCATGAACCCACATTAATCTTCCTTTAGAGCTACAGGTTTCAAACTTTGGTATGTAAGCCATTATGAGGGGGTACTCAATAAAAAAAAAGGGATTAGCAAAAAAATCCAGATATATTTTATCAATTGAGTTGCTTAAAAGACACAGTTTACAATTCCACGCCAGTACATTGAGGAACATATACATTTTTAATGATGATTACATCAACTTTGGTTTCATGTGGAAAGGCTCTGCTGATTATCCACATCTACAGTGTGTTTTGTACTGTGAAGTTTTATCAAATATCACAGCCTGAAACTATTCTTTTTTTCCAGCATCTGGAGACCAAACAAATGTATATTTAATGACAAACCTGCTCATTTCTTCAAATATAAACGAGAAGAGCTTACAAAAGTAAAACAACTCTTATGTACTGAGTGAAATCATCGTTTGTCAGCTTGGGGTAAAAAAAAGAAGTCTTTTTTTGTGGCACGCCGGGGCATGCCCGGTCTGAGTGCAGCCAGAGACAGGCAAACGGGTGGGAGCAAATTTTAACACAAAGCAAACAAAACAGAAACTTAACCAAAAGTAGAGAAACGGAAATTAACTGCCCACGTCGGGAAGAACTAAAATAAAACCTAAATAAATCTTTTTAACCAGTTACCTCTGTAAATCAACGTTTCAAACTATTCACTAGTTTCAAAGCTAATCAACAAACCCAGAACCAAACACGACCTTTCAGTATAGCAACTCATCTCTCCCTCAGCCAGCTCTCCTGGAACTTTTAAAGTCTCTGTTGACTGTTGGCACCTGAGTGTGGTTAACCATCAGTGAAACCGGCCTCAGGTGTGCTGCAGGTTCCTTTTATGGGGGTGTTTTCCCACAGCTTGGCTGTCCATCTTGCCAACCCTAGGAGTGTCTCCAGGCTGTGTGCCACAGCTTTGCACCTACATGTTTAGCCAATCTTTAAGTTTACACTGCGGTGTCAGAAACAGAAATCAGAATCAGAATCAGAAATACTTTATTGATTCCCGAGGGGAAACTATGTTGCATTGCACACTTTGCATATCAGGCATTAGGAACAGAAATAATAATAGAAAGTTGGTAAATGGAAGATAAAGGAAATATACACATCTAAAAAGATAAATATAAAATATAAAATATAAATAGGAGTGTGGATATGTACATTCATTTACAGAATTGACAGAGTAAACCAACAGAGAATATTGCACATTGCACGTATTGCACAACAAGGTCCCATTAGTGATTAAGAGACCATCTGACACTCCGAGGGAGGAGTTAAATAGTTTGATGGCCACAGGCAGGAATGACTTCCTGTGGTGCTCTGTGGTGCATTTTGGAGGAAATGAGTCTTGCACTGAAAGTACTCCTGTTTGACCAGCACGTCATGGAGTGGGTGGAAGACAGCATCCTCCTCTCTGACACCACCGACAGAGAGTCCAGCTCCACCCCCACAATGTCACTGGCCATGCGGATCAGTTTGTTGAGTCTGTTAGCATCTGCTACCCTCCACTTGCTGCCCCAGCAAACAGGATAGCACTGGGCACCACAGACTCATAAAACATCCTCAGCATTGTCCGGCAGATGTTGAAGGACCTCAGACTTCTCAGGAAATAGAGATGGCTCTGGCTCTTCCTGTAGAGGGCTTGAGTGTTCTTAGCCCAGTCCAGTTTATTGTCCATGTGCACTCCCAGGTACTTGTAGTTCTCCACAATGTCCACAGGGGTCACTGGTGCCTTGGCCTTCCTCATATCCACAACCACCTGCATCACGGTCAGCTTCTCACCCAGCAGGGCTGGCCGGTGTTGAGTCCAGGTGGGTGCAGATGCAGATTTAGCAGGATAATGATGGCGTCCTCAACTCCCAGTCAGGGCTGGTAGGCGAACTGGAGGGGGTCCAAGAGAGGTCTGACCATGTGCCGCAGCTGTTCCAGCACCAGTCTCTCCCGGGTCTTCATTATGTTGGAGGTCAGTGCCACCGGTCTGTAGTCCTTGGAGCCACTGGGATGTGTAGTCTGGCACAGGAACGAGGCAAGATGTCTTCCACAGCACGGGGACCCTTTGAAGACTCAGGGTCAAGTTGAAGAAATGGTGAAGCACATGGCTGGGGGGCACAATACATAGAAAGGACCTGTATATAAAGAGAGGCCCTATATATACAGATAGGACCTATATATAAAAATATAAAGATAGGACCTATATATAAAGATATAAAGATAGGACCTATATATAAAGATAGACCCTATATATAAAGATAGGCCCTCTATATAAAGATATAAAGAGAGGCCCTATATATAAAAATATGACCTATATATAAAGATAGGCCCTATATATAAAGATATAAAGATAGGACCTATATATAAAGATAGGCCCTATATATAAAGATATAAAGAGAGGCCCTATATATAAAGATATAAAGATAGGACCTATATATAAAGATAGGCCCTATATATAAAGATATAAAGAGAGGCCCTATATATAAAGATAGGCCCTATATATAAAGATACAAAAAGAGGCCCTATATATAAAGATAGGCCACATATATAAAGAGAGGCCCTATAAATAAAGAGAGGCCCTATATATAAAGATATAAAGATAGGACCTATGACAACTAAAACAAATAATCCACCTACACTAATGCTGCGAAATCGGTTTGTTGTTCTGCAGGCTTTAGTTTTAAACTAAACCTGACCTTTAAAATACAGGTCAAAGATTATGATTAAGATTACGATTTCACCTTAAAAACAGTACTTTTCTCCTGTCCGACACGTGATGGACGTAGTCTGCCGAAAAACAAGTTTTATTAAGCTTCTCTCCACATTCAAAGACACAAAATTCTCTTTCCAAAATGGTTAGCGTAACACAGTACCATCAATAACTGTAAATTATTAAACACTAACAGACACATTTATATACATAAATAATTTATATAAATAAATGTTAGACACCACCACATAAAAGTATAACAGCATAAGAAGGCATAGAGAGTAGATCAGCGTGTAGAAATTGATATTTAGCAGAAACCCAAAACTGTAAGCTGAGTTACCTTATTAAGGAGCGAAGCAGAGGTGCCGCGAGAGGCCTTCCAGTTCAGCACCACGGACAGCCACGCCAGGAGGGACACAACACCTCCAGTTCAGCACCACGGACAGCCGCGCCAGGAGGGACACGACACCTCCAGTTCAG
>JAOVYW010006975.1:0-11145 GCA_025775045.1 Hiodon tergisus
GCCAACGCAGGGAAATAAGATGCAGCTTAATATGCCGAAGATCTATCCATGCCTGTTCCCTCATATTATGGCAGGCAGACACAAACTCTGCTGCTATCTACCGTTTTAATTTCAGAAATGTGCATGGTCAAATTTTCCCCAAGCTGCTGTTTTGCATTAGTTGTCCCTGAGGGTTTCTCTCTGGGTATAGGCAGTTACTCAGGAATGCTCTGAGCTTGTGGGATTCTTCGCTGGCCTGTGCCAGAGAAACCCATAATTGGGTTGACAGTTTCTCCATTGGCAGTAAAACAGGAAACCTGCCATGTTCAGCACTGCACGCATGATTTGGGGGTTTTTATGGAAACTTTTACAGAATTCCTAATGACGATTTTCAATAAAACCTGGGCTGGTGGTGCAACAATCACCTTCAGGAAGCTCACACTTATTTACGTCTGTGCCTCCACAGAACTCTGAAAGAGAACCACTGCACAAAATACGTATTTGTTTATGTAGGTTAATATGTGTCACTTTATTGTTAGTAAAAATTTCCCTCAGTTCCTGATATTTTTTTCAGCTCTACTGACAATTATTATGTTGTGAAACAGGGTGGACAGGAAACTGCTCCTGAAATTCCTCCACAGTTGTGTGGCTTCAGATGTCCAGCAGGGGGCAGCACAAAATTTGATCCATGTGCTGCAGTACAAACTGGACTTCTCCTGCTCCTCTGCTGAGGATCTCTCCGAACAGGAGGATGGAGAGTCTCTGTCCCTCAGTGCTGGTGACTGTAGGGTCGTCTCCACTATGGTCCAGCTGCCCCGCCGTAACACAGAGCTGATTCTAAGGGACTGTGACATTGAGGACACTGCACTGGAGGAGCTGTTTCCTGCTTTACACAAAGTCCACCTGACGTAAGATTCCTTAAAGCACACCTGTTGCGCATGAAATTTCGATCTTACGATTTTTAATTGGCCACACTTTTATTGAAGATACACAAACTTCAACAATACTAGATCACACTAGAATGTGTCTATTTTAATGATCCACCCCCCCCTCCCCCAGCACCAGCAAACCCCTCCTCCTGCAGCTCCTGGGTCTGACTCCAGTGGGGGGTGAAGGGGGGTCTGTTAGGCGTGCTGCGTCCCTCTCCAGAGCCCTGAGTGGGAAAGTGGACCTCAGTGAGACCCGACTGGACCGGCAGGCCTGCAGATCACTGGCCCTGCTTCTGGAACACTCGGAGGGTCTGTTAGAGCTGGACCTCAGCCACTGTCAGCTGACTGATGCGTGCATAGAGCTGCTACTCCCACATCTGTACAAAGCACCAGTCCTGGAGTAAGTGTATAAAGTGGAGGAAACCGTAGGTACCTGAGAATGTGGTCAATGAAGCAGGAAAATGCAACCAACAGATAGTCTTTTTGAAATGATACTTGTTTAATGTTTTTCTTATTGAGAGAGTTGAAGCAGGTTTTCTTTACAGGGATCTGTCAGCCATATTTAATTTATTAAGTGAAGCTGCTTTTGTTCTGAAATGTTTGCTGTACCCCGAATTCTCGGCGATTGGGGTCTCCTTTCTGTTTCAGTTTGAGTGACAATGACATCACTGACCACGGAGCTCTGAGAATTCACCAAGTCCTCTCCAGCAGCAGCTCTATACAGACAGTGCGGTGAGTTTTTCCAGATCATCACTCTGCCCATGCAGGTCACAGTGTCTTTCTCTGCTCTGTGATGAAACAAATTAAATCCATGTGTGTTTTACGCCCCCGCAGTCTCTACGACAACAGAATCAGAGAGGCGAGAGGAACTTTCCTGAATGACCAGCGCTATGAATTCTGGTGACCCAGCTCAGTAACAGCCAGTGACCAGGGACATCACTAGCAAAGAACTCGTACAAAAAATTTACCCTCAAAATCTTTCACTTATGGAGTTCCTGATGGTCGTTTTTTATCAGTCATGGATATATCCTTTACAGCTCCGTATGTAAAGGATATATCCATGTCGCTGTATGCATCTCTTTAGTTTCTGCTTCCTCTCCCAAAACACATCTTTTCCTGGTCTGAGACGGATTGGGGAATTTTGAGGGGTGTATTTCTCTAATTGAGCTCGGTTTTGTGTAGGAATGTAAGGTAACCCACAGTGCTTGCACAGATGGTTTAGTCTGGGCAGCCATTTCTGTGTATGATGCGGCTACACCCATCCGTCCCACGACGTTTCGTACGTCCTGTTGGGTTTTTTTGTTAACATAGTATGTGTTTAGTTCAAGTCACATCGGCGATCCCGTGAGGGACCCGGGCGGCTTTTGTTTAGGGTTTTTTTTACTGCTGCGTGACACCCTTTTCTCTGGGCGTGGCTGTGCTGTGGTTTCTGAGTCTGGACACCAAGGTCTGTGTTTGTTTGGGGTTCTTTGCTCTGACTCAAGATATTACAGAAATTCCTTTTTAAGGGTCGGTTGCAATTTGTTGATCAGTTCATTTTAGTTTTTTCAATGCTAAATAAATGTAATTTTGTTATTGTTATCCACTGTTTTAATGTTCAGTAGGGTATTTATCCCCGTGTTTTAAAATTGGGTTTTGACATTGGGCCCCATATTTCAGTGCTATAAAGAAGAATTATATTTTTGCTGTAATATTTTAGACCTAGGTAAGTGTATGTGGTTGTTTGCTCGAGGGTGGTTTCTCCCTTTGTTTTCCAAACGGAAAAACTTTCCTAACTAATTCCATGTATGCAATCATTACTAATGTTAACAGTGTGAATTTTTGTCCTAAATAAGAAAAATCTCCTGTCATCTATAATGAGCATAATTTAATTTCACCGTTAGAATCCAAAAGTGTCGACTTCCTGGGTGTCCGTCTCCTAACAGAGTACCACACGGTCCGGTGTTCATAGCGACCGTAGATCCTATCCTCACAAAATTTCAACCGTATCACTGTTGGCAGTTACTAAGGGTAAACGCCAAATATTTGCACCCTAGAATGTGTGGGCTCTTGTAGCAACAAAAGGCTTTCATTAGTAGCCTGGATAGGACTTTAGATGAGCGCTTCATCTCCTCCTCCGGTGACCGCTGTTCAGCTGGAACTGTATCTTCCCAGCATCCCCTGGGCCCCGTCCTCTGTTTTTTTTATTTTGAAGCTGAGGCGAAAACCAGCGGTACTTTGACTGTCTTGATAGCAGCCTTGGCTGGGTTTTGGGAGATGGCTGGAGGCGGCCATGTCAGCCCTGCCTCCCCTTCGGAGGGACCACATGCCCCTGATGACACACTGGGTGAGCCTTAGCCTGCTTCCTTTTTAACGTTGGCTCCTCCCATGAATAAACTCATCTCATTCGTGATTTAAAAAATGTAACTTTAAAAATGTAAGGCGCTGGTTGAAATCCTGCAGGCAGAATAGACTATGATTTTAGTTACTGTTGGAATGTTTGGCTTCAGTGTTCTGGCTTAGTTAAAACTTAGTCCTTTTATTCACTGACTTAGTATAAAACAGTTCCTTGCGCTTTAGACAGTTGGGGAAGGGGGAATGGAGAAACTCGACCCGGGCATGAACCGCAGACCCTGTGTCTGGAAGCCTGTTGCTTAGCTTGTTACACCACTCAAGGAGTCTCTTCAGAACTAACTATTGACTTTAAAAACCTTTTGGTTTATCTTATAATCTGTTACCGTTGAAACATTTTCCATATCCCCTTTAAAGGTGTAGAAAGGGGATAAGAAAGTTATTAAACAGATTGACTGCACTGCATTTTATTATATTTATATTTTCCCTTTCGGGCGGCACGGGGGCGCGGTGGTTAGCGCTCACAGCGCCAGGGGTCCTGGGTTCGAGGTGTCTGTCTGTGTGGAGTTTGCAAGTTCTCCCCTTGTCCGCGTGGGTTTCTGCCAGGCGCTCTGGTTTCCTCCCAACGTCCAAAGACTTGCGGGTCAGGTTCATTGGCCATGCTAAATTGCCCTGTAGAGGGGTGTGTGTGTGTTGCCCAGCGATGGCCTGGTGTCCTGTCCTGGGTGTATCCCTGCCTTGCGCCCTATGCTTGCCGGGATCGGCCCCGGCGTCCTCTACAACCCTGGCCAGGATAAGCGGTTTCGAAAATGGGTGGATATTTTCCCATTCTGGGTAATATTGTATATCAAATTAAATGAAATATTAACATAGAAGTCAGAATTTCAGTTACAATAAAGGCTCAGCTTGTAATCGGCCCCTAAGAACATAGAGCCAAAAAGGTTTTTAATTCCTGAATTGTATTTTTCAGAAAACAACTGAATATCTTGCCAGGAAATGATTCACATCAGACGCATAATTTACATGCAATGCAAATGCTCAGAATGTGCTCTGAAAAGGAATTGCATATACATTGCCATATTTAAAAAAAAAAAAAAAAAATTTTTTTTTTTTAAACAGGCAACATGCCGTGTACCCCTGAGTTGGCGAAACGGCTTATAACCACTCAGACGGTTCAGTCGAAGGTTGCTACCTTACTGTGACATAAAAAGGTCTTAGGGGTTTTAGTCTTGGAGACCTGGACCTTTCCATCATCACTCTGGCTTGTGTGGATCTCGCGACCCTTTTGTTACCGACCCTGTTGACAACTCGGAAGCGCTTTCAGAATCATATCCAAAACACATCAGGAAAGGACATGATTAATAAACCAGGGGATGTCAGAGGTAACCCTGAACTACAAAGCAGGTGTAACTGTGCTACAGAGTGGCATGTGATTCTCAATGCTCACCGTGAATCAGTGGTGAGTCAGTATGCTGTATGGGACTCGGCAAACAAAGCCTCACCGTCAGGCAGGAAGCATCTAGCATGGTGGACTTCCTCCTCGTCCAACAGGGTAGCTGCTGCGTTCTCCGGGTCGTTGTTTCCATTACCGGGACCTTCCCTAAGTAGGACCCGATGGGCCCAAACTTCACCATTCTCCAAAACATTCAGTTTAAACTCTGCGATGTCGTTGCTGAAGAAAAAAACTGCTCACACTGAAAGATATTGAGGCACACACTTCAGTGAAATATTAGAGCAAGAATTGTTGATAGATATGCAGGCAACATGCCATTACCCACTGCTGATACTAGTACACTTAAAGGATCTGTGTAACTCAAAGGCTTGAATGGCAATATTGCAGTAACATTGTGGATTTTCCATATCCCCTTTAAAGGTGTAGAAAGGGGATTAGAAAGTTATTAAACAGATTGACTGCACTGCATTTTATTATATTTATATTTTCCCTTTCGGGTGGCACGGGGGTTAGCGCTCACAGCACCAGGGGTCCTGGGTTCGATATTGCGGAATTAACAGATGACATTCCCTGTGCTGCTCCTTTACCTGCACAGAACAGAGAAACCCAGCTGTTTCCATGCAGTGAATTACCCTTCATGTCCATAGCTTTCCCTGTTGGTAGAAAAGCACAGAATGAATATCGTAGAAAAACACACATCAGGAATTTGTAACATTAACGTTATTAAACTGCCTGGAAGCATTTTATTTTATTTTATTTTTTTGGTGACATGAAGCCACTCTTTCAGTTTAGGTTGCCGTTCTAGTTGATGCAGCAGCCATTCATTTAAGATTTTGAATTTTATCCTAAATAATTGTCTATCGATTTTAAAAGTTGTATCTTGGGTCAGATTTGTTTTACGTAGTGGCCCATTTCCAAAAACAATGCTGGGGTACACAACCTTTGACCACAAACGCTTTGAATACTGCTATTACTGGAGTGCAATTTGTTAGTAACTGGAGAACACCATGATGTTTAAAGGCTGGAAAGGAATACAGGTGCATCTCAAAAAATTTGAATATCGTGGAATTTAATTCTAAAATTTCAGATATTCTAGATTCATTACACATAAAACCTTTTTTGTTTTAATCTTGATGATTACGGATTACAGCTCAAAATATTAGAATAAAGAATTTATAATGCAGAAATGTATTCACCGTTCACCTGCAGCCAGGTAAACTCACCATCGACCTCACAGTGATGAAGCTGAAATAAGCACAGCACCCTCTCCTGGTCAAACAGCGGTCCTGCAGGTTTGTAGCCAGAATTTGTTCCGGGCATTTGTGTCCCAGTGGACTGTGCTGTACTCCACCTTCCCTGCCCCTTCATCCCAAACACCAGGCCTGTCTCTCTGCACTAGAACTGGCCACCAGATACACAGCCGAAGCTATACAGCACAGTGAAGTTTAAAAAATGTATAAAAACCTCCATATTTGTAACGCAGAAAAACATCTACAGCAGCTGGAGAGATAGTGGTGTAACTGACTGAGTTGGAGTGCAGAGTTACCTGTAGAACATCTTGTCTTCACGATGACTTACTTCTGGTTTAAACTCATCCCAGGGTGCTTAGTTCTGGAAACTAGAATTTCCACACACAGGCAGAACACACTGGCCTGTTTGAGTCTCAAAGTCCTTCACATGTGAGAACCATCAGCAAATCAGGTCCATCGGTAAATCACTCGCCTTTTCTGAACGGTGTTGGCGATAGTCCCCAAAAACATGTGGAAAGGAAGAGTAAGCACACGCTGATCAGAGCAACCGCAGCGTCTTCTCTCCTGTCTGTGCCTCAATCTGCTGCTTTAATGCTGAGACTGGTGGGGGACTTGCGGGTACTCATTGAAGAAGGAGAAGGCTTAGATTCTCTAAGGAACAAAGGAAGGTTCAGGATATAGTTATATAGGCTGTATAGAGCAACAGTAGAAAAATACAGATTTACCTTGATATTGACAAATTTGGTAATCCAATAATAATTGGCCTGCTTCTGGAACACAATAAAGTGACAATCGTTGGATTAAAATGTCAATTTTGACAGCAACCATACCAACATTTCCTCAAACTTAAAGGAACACTGACATGACGGGTAAATTCCTTACGCTAATTTAACTACGTAGAATCAAACCCACAACCGATTACATACATCTCGACTCACTTCCTTGGGCAGTAATTACAGCTGTGAGTAGGATACGCATTTACCAGGTTTGCACACCTGTGTCGTGCATTATTTGCAAAATTGTTCAAGCGCCGTCAACCAGAGATGGGGGGAAAAAAACACATGAAAGTGTATTTTGAAACAAATATGGTAAGTACACTGTGAAATTGATTTGCCGAGATATTTTACTGTTGCATTTCCTATTGTACTTTGAAAAAGCTTTTGTACACTGTTTGCATGCCAAAAAGGTATTATTTATAAGAAAATTGCGGCGAAGCAGAGCTGCGTCTATACCGTTACTTCAATCTTGAGTCAAGAAAGGAGTCTCATCGGTGGCGTCTCGTCAAACCCTGTTTTGTTTTAATGAACTACTCCCAGTACTAAAGATTGTCGTCTTCATTCCGTTGGCGGCGTCGTACCTGCCAGGTTAGTTGGCGGATCCCTTCTGGGGGTGTTGGCGTAACGTGAGCAACCCGTGACATCTAAACTCTATTTAACTCAAGAAATTTCAGTTTATTTAGCAGAGTTACAGTTGACTTACAAAGACATTCATATGGTATCCCCCGAAAAACACTTGCAATTTCATTGAAAATTTGGCTGTTTATATAACACACTGTGAGAGAGAAGAAACAATGATACAAGTAAGTAAACTACATTTACTATACATGTCTTTTCAAAAACCAAACAACCACATGTCTAATAGAACACAAATTATTTCACAGGCAAATTTAATATAATAATAAACATCAGTATAATAACCACTTGTTTAAATATTTTTGCAATAAATATTCGAAAACCAACACAGAACAGAATTGATAAAAAAGATAATTTTACCTGGGCTTCCTGGCTCTTTGGCTTCGCCATATTCTTTCCATTAATAACGGATTAACTTACTTTCACACTCATTAAAAGAAAGGTGTCGCTAGCAAAAATTCAGAAAATTTTGGAACTCTCTGCACACATGTCAACACGGAAGGCTTGCTCGACAGCGCCCCCTCGTGGGAGATAGTATACTGGAGTTGGAAGAAGTTTGCCGATTTAAATGACTCGCAAGAAATATTGTCGTTGTATCCTGAGCAAGTCACTTAACCTTGACTGAAAAACCCAGCTGTTTACATGTATTAATTGCAAAATTATAAGCAACGTTAATCTCTTGATGAGAGAAATAATATGAAAACAATTAAATCTAAAGTAAAAGCATGTATGATACGAACAAACCTCTGCCGAACATTACTCATACAACCAAAAATAAACTTCAGGCCTGGTTCAGACAGTGCAGTCCTCCAGGTCCAGCTGTATCTTTCTGTTGCCTGACTGCTTAATCACGTAGGAGACTGCACAGCACTGGTGAGGATCTAGATGCTGTTTGTTCAGGCGAAGATGCAAAAAATAAAATCAGTCAGAAGTTTATCACAGGCTTCAGGGGACTGGGATTCATACAAGCATTGACAAACAAAGAAGAGGTCCCCAGCCTTAACTTCCGAAAACTTATCACTAGCATTCTTTCTTGGGTAAAGTATTGCGCTGGATATTTGCTCAATCTTCTTTTCAGAAATGAGGCATCTCAACGACCTGATGTTCTTCTTGGTCTGAAATCCACACAAGAAAGACATGGTGTATTTAATGTGCCTCCCTCCCTCAGTCTGGCACAGCTGAAGGATCTTGTCAATCCGGTCGGGCTGAACCAGAAGCCTCAGAGCTGCCCAGAACTCCTGCACGGTGTTGTGAAGGAACGCCCCGACTGTCTGCGCAGAAGACAGTGAATCAATAACTGAAGCTGACCTAAAGAAGTCACGCGGCACACTGCTCCCATCACAGCCTAATCCAGTCGGAGAACCGTTCTGTTTAGCGCTGCGTCAAATGACATTTCAGCCAGAGTCAGGATGTCCTCCCTGTGGTCTTCAATGTGGTCATCAACGACATTCACTTTGACGAGACCTGAGTGACAGTAACTGTTGCTACCTGCTCGTTTGGCTTTTTCACGTTTCAGGGCGTCACCCACCGGAAGAAAGGGAAAAAAATCAAAGTAATTTAGTCGTAGGGGCAGCTAACGCTGAATGCAAAAAAATTATAGGGAAGTTTCTGTAACAAAGATTCTTTATTCCGTGTTTCTCCACCCTCCTAAAATCAA
Source organism: Hiodon tergisus (assembly GCA_025775045.1). Taxonomy (NCBI): domain Eukaryota; kingdom Metazoa; phylum Chordata; class Actinopteri; order Hiodontiformes; family Hiodontidae; genus Hiodon; species Hiodon tergisus. The sequence goes on from JAOVYW010006975.1 coordinate 9,012, forward strand.
TTTGAGGGAGCTCCCCGTGTCTTAACGATGCACCTGACATGCAAACTAGCCTGATGTGATTTAATCCATGCTGTGGCCATCTGGAAGGTAAGGTGCAGAATTATGTTTGTTAGTGCAGTTAATTATGAATTCTTTTTTTTTTTTTTTAAGTAAAGGAAAGGATTCCAAATTACACATTTAGCTTCACCGGGAATGTTCTTCTCCTACAGAATAAGATGTGATATGGGCACGAATGCGCTGTGAATCACTGCAATACTTTATTATCCGGGTAAGGGCTGGCTGCCAGTGTACCTCAACTAGTCTGTGGAAATTAGTTTGGTTTGTATGTGTCTTGATTATACGCAGCACGTTTACTTAATCAACCAGTTAAAAGCTAATAAACTTAGAATGGTCAACGTGATCGAAACAGCGTAGTAAGCGTAATCTTAAACTTAAACCAAAAAAAAAGTAATTTAAATATAAAATAAATTCAACGCATATATTTCAGCATTGGGAGATAATTTGTGGAAAGTTTTCCATAGTCGTAAATACTTCTTGCAAAAGTTAATAATGTAAGTTACCTATAAGCAGGAATGAGCGGTATTTCTGATACACGTGTTAAATAAAAAATACAAGTAATTAATAAACGTGTGTAAAACTTCAGAAACGGCGATCACTTACGAAAAGATTTTTACGAAAGATTTCCGCAGAGAGGAATGTTGATGTGCCATTTTTGGAGAGCTCCGTTTTAACAGACTGCTGGTTAGGAAAGACGGATGGACACATCGGCAGACAGCATCAATATATCTCACTTACATACATTACCACACGTAGGTGGTGGGTACCGTTTTGGAAGTTAATCTGGGTTTGGTTATTGTCGGTGTTAACGTTAACCGCGGCCAGGGACAGAGACGTCTGCCGAGCAATAACATTATAATTTGTTAATGTATGTAAACACACACAAACACTATATGGTACTGTCGAACACTCGACTAACCCACTGACCCAGGGGAAAGACCAACGTTTTTCATGGAAGGCTCTCCATGTTTACCAAAGGCTCCCCCAGTGCAGGTGAAGATACTGTTCTAACCTCAACGCGGTGCTGTTGTTCAGGTCTAGGGAGTACAAGCCGACATTGAAGTAAGCGCATTTCAAGTTCAAGTTTTATGTTCGTTCTTAATTTGCAATAAATACAGGTACATTGGAACTGTCGGTCCTGATCCTCTTCGACTATTTCCTAGCGTGTTATAAATAAATACATTTCACAGAAAAATAATCCAATACCTATATAAACTAACATTCCTATATAACAAATTATACGTACAATACATATTATGCTAATTTACTTACAGCATTTACGCCGTCCAGCCGAGAAACAATACAGCGCTGCATCGACCTCTAGCTAGACTGGTTTGTTAACATCTAAATCCCCCATCAGAGATCAGAGCTTTAGGAACCGGCAGCTAGGGTGCAACTGGTACATGCGTTTCGTCCACAACACATGGAGACGTCTCCGAGACGCCATTTGATCCTTGTCAGAACTTGTTCATGGTTTAAAGTCATTTCTGCATTCAGAAAACTACTGTTGCCCAGTAAGTCTGTTACATGCCTGGTGGAATATCAAGAGGATATGGGCATCTGTGTGATTGATGGAGTGCTGGTATTGAGATGGGTGCGAAATGGGCATGGAGGAAACCTTTGCACATGAACAGATGCCTATTCAGTTGAGACTGCACACATACACAACGGAAGTGCATGTACACAAATAAACATTATACCACACACCCTCACATACATATGACTGTTTGGTTGAGATTGTACACAAACACTATACCACACAAACACTACACCACACGTGTACTCATACACTCACATAAACACTACCACATGCACACGTGTACTCATACACTCACAAACACTATACCACACACAGACGTGTACTCATACACTCACACAAACACCACACATACACACACACAAACACTATACCACACACACGTGTACTCATACATTCACACATAAACACACTGGTGAGGTAGGAGACTGCTGCCTGAGGTAATAGTTATACATTCACACATAAACACACTGGTGAGGTAGGAGACTGCTGCCTGAGGTAATAGTTATACATTCACACATAAACACACTGGTGAGGTAG
>JAOVYW010006976.1:0-11145 GCA_025775045.1 Hiodon tergisus
CACACACACACACACACACACACACACCCCACACACACACACACACACACACACACACACACACACACACACACACAGAGACCCTGAGAAATGGGTTTTGCAGTTAGTGCGTGGTATGTTAAAGAATGCCTGATGGAAGCAGTTATTGAGAAACTTCTTTTGTTTTTAGTTTTAGAATTAAAAGTAGCATGAAAATGTTAAGAAGTTATGTTTTGGTGCCTGGGAAAAAAATCCAATGGGAGAGAGGAGCTACCATTATATATACAGGCTCAATAATGTTCCGTACCCACATTTAAAAGACAACATGGAATTATAGTCATTATGAGAACCTACTGTTAAGTGGGACACAATGCAATACCTTCTATAATGTATTAATGTCAAATGAGAAGAAAATGTTAAGCTATTACAGTATGCAAATATAGTCTTTTGTCTTCCCTTGCATTAGTGAAAGAAGAACATGTATTCTGTGCCATCAGATTGCCTTGGATAATTAAATTGTAAAACAATTCTGCATTTATGGCCATGAGACATTGCACAAAAAATATGCAAACCATCACCATCTGACATCTAGATTGTACGTGTTCAACATGTAGGCTGATGACGTGAAAGTGTTTGGAAAAAAGGTAGCAATGAAGAGTCATGCATCAAAAGCAAATGTCTTGTGATGTTCTGACAGAATAATAGAGTACTGTCTCATGAGCAATGGCATCAGTGCACGCCAGCAATGAGGCACAATCCACATCTTAATGGAGTCTGGATCTGTCAGGAAATGTGCAATGCTAATTTGTGCGTTGACACGTATTCAACATTTAAACTTTGGATGTTGGAAATGACAACCCTGCAATCTATATCTGATATTCGAAAGGAGCATATAAAAAAAAACATAACTAAATATACTGAAAAACACTTCTCAGGGAAGCCAGAATAAACACTGTAAATATTATAAATCAATTGAAAGTTGGATATAGACAGATTATTATCAAATAGATGACCAGTCTCAGCCAGTCTCAGCCAGAAGATAATGCATAAACGCATAAACTATGAAACTATAAAACAGACAAGCTATGCATTCGTATTTCAAATTAAAAACTTTGAATATACATGACTTTTGACCATTTTAACGTCACACAATTTGCTGCATGGGTTCCTCTCCTTACAATGACAAAAGTTCCCCAAATTAACCCTTAAAGTCTAACATGATTGATTTTCTGCCGTTTATAATGATTTTTAAAACACTTAAACGACCTCTCCTCTGTGACCATGTATCATATTGACATGCCACCTCAGACACTCCTGTATAAAACTTTAAAATCAGATAGAAGTTTGCTATGATATTGGCTATGCTTGCCGTTGTATCTTATCTTATTTCCAGAGCTTAATGGTGGGAGTTTGGCCTTTATTTGCACACATGGCTAGTTGGCTAGTTTGCACACATGATCCTACACCTATCCTTGCCTGTTTTTGAATGAATCTCTGATTATTTATTCAAATAATGTTCATGTAAAAATAATAATAATTTAAAATCTTTTCTTTAACTGACTAAAATTTCCTCTGTGAAGTACATTCAATGCTCTGTCAAAAACATTAAAATGGTTTCACTTCAATTTCATGGACAAAATGTCAGATTCGTTATGTATTAAAATAAAATCCAACACCATAACTAGATGATGTCACTTTGCATTTATTGCAATTATTGATTTCATGAAGCAAGCAGTAGACATTGATTATTTGGCTGAAGAGTACTGCAGCAGCAGGTGAGTTGTAGTGTTGTGACAGAGGTGGCTTTTGAAATATACACTGACTGGAGCTCCACAAACTTTCTGGAGGTTGTCCAGGACCAGGGCCCCAGAGAAGAATTTTCCCCCCATACACCAAACTACAAAAGCAAATTATATTTGAACTGGAAAGTGGAAAAGGTCTTGGTAGCTGTTGAGGCATTAATACTGAAAGACAGGGGTAAGTCTTCTAGCCCGAAACACAATAATTGTAAATGATTTTTATGCCTAAGAATATCCAGACTTAAGGTAGATATATGTCTGTGGTAAACCAGCGTGGTGGACAAAGCCCACTGTCCATGGTAGGATTCTCAGCCTGTTTTTTGTCTGTGGTAAACCAGCGTGGTGGACAAAGCCCACTGTCCATGGTGTGATTCTCAGCCTGGTTTTTAGCTGTGTTAAACCAACATAGTGGACATGCCCCCTGTCCATGGTGTGAGTCATGGAACATGTTGAAACCAGGTGATATTCACAATGTCTCCGTCTCCATTTTGCATCCGTAATCAGAATCCCAACAAACCTAAATACGGAGCCAGAGACAAACATCTATCCTTGAGACTTGAGTCTGCTGGATTCCATGATAGAAGTTTGTCTGACTCTGACTAAAATCCAGCAATCCCAATGATGGATTTCTTTTCACACTCTGAAGTGGTATTAAGTGTAGGTTAAACTGGTTTATGGATTCTGACGCAGACGCCTGAGGGTGATGAACATCGCAAAAAAAATCTGCATTAGCAGTGCGTGGTTGCTTTGAAAAACACTGAATCTGAATTCAATTTGAATTAATCATACGGAATTTTAATCCAACTGAATTTAATTTTCACAATGGAGGACGAGAAACCCCAAACAGCCCTTGAAGGATTTGCCATGGGGCATTCCACTCCACAGTTCCTGTAAATGACCCGTACTCAGATCCGGATATACATAGCTGCATCAGAAACCCCCAGGGTACCACAGCATTTTCAGAGATATCATGAACACATAGTGAAATATTTAAACTGTTGTTGCTTTGTAGGGGCAAGGTTCACGGCTTTGAAATATTGCAAAGCAAATGCAAGTCTCAAGGTGGCTTCCAGGTGAAGAGTCAAATATGGAAAGTCCAGTGAAATGTCTGACAGGATTTCGACGTGATGCTTACAAGCTAATGGAGGTCAGCAGACAATTACCATTTGAACTCTTACTCTGTTCCATTTCGGCTGCTGACTACTTTAATCTGTGGGTATGTGGGGGGAGTTATAACACCATTTATCTTCAGTGTGTGTCATCAGAACTTTACAGCTGCTCAAATTCTAAAGCTAGGAGGGTTCATGTTCATCATTGCGTTTCATTAGACTGGAAGTGATGTCATCACCCTCCCCTGGTCACAGCTTTCAAATGTACAGCATGTTCACTCTCTATCTACTGCTTCCCATAGCAGTGGTTCTCAAGCTTGGTCACAAAGTAGAGTCTTACTTTAGAGTAGAGTCCGACATTTATTCTTTTACCAGGTTCAACAGAGTAGTGACTTCGTCTGAACAAGCTGATCACCTTATAATGTTTTAATACCACTGCCATCAAATGTGTGCAGGAAGAAAAAGTAAGGGGTGAGAGAATGCTTTAAAGAAAAGACAGAGGATTGTTTGCTGAGTTAATTTCTTTAATTATTTGGTGTTAATGCAACCGCAGATTTTTTAGCGTCTTTCCCCCCCAAGTTGTCTGGGTCCAGGGGGTGCTACAAAGGTATGTAATTAGACAACATTTTAATGGCGGGTGTGAAACCTCTTAGTTCTGGACTAATTTGGCAGCAGTTGTCGTCATGATACACACCGTAGATGGGTGGGGCCTAAATTTTCTCTCTTTTTAATATGTTAACTGACAGACGAGGTAGGATACAGTTCAGAAAATAAAGATTTACTATGACTGTATGTATGAGCATCGCATTTTTCTACCTTTCATGAAATACAGACAGAAAAAAATGACGAGGATGAGCAAAAGTTTACTCTTGACATAAATCTGCTCCAGACATATTTTATTGATCTTTCCAGTGGGCTGCTGTGTTTCATATGCTGGATTGAGTTTCAATTTTATTTATATAGATATTTGAGCTTTTAATACCAGGGCCACTGATACAATTTTCTGCACAGACGCAAGCTGTCATGAAACAGGGCCAGTTCTAAGTAATAAGCGCTGTTATTTATTGGTTTCCTTAGTAGCCTTCTCTTTCCTGAAGAGAAAATTTGTGACTGAAACAGAACAGCTTTAACACCTATCTCTCTATTGTGTCAGAGCCCTTTTTTATCACTCTATCTAGAGCTTACTGAACATTGTTGGTCTTTACACTCTGACACCCATATTATATTCTTCCTTTCACTCAGGTGCATAGATACACTGAGTACCGTGCTGCCAGAGATGTTACATATCATTTAATTGGGGGAATGGGGATGTCAAGCCATTTATAAAATACTTACAGTTTTCTTATATGTTTTAAAACTAACTGAAATTTTAAAGGTGCTAGTTGTCTCATAAGTTCTTAAATTGTTTATTTAAGTTAATTGACTGACTCCATCAGCCGCATCAGTTTTTCAGAAGATAATGCAGCAGCTGGGACAAATGTAACGAGGGAAAAGAATCGAGGGTTAAGGAGCTATCTTCAGGGCGCAAATATTTGTTGGCAACTGCTATGCACAGTTCACCTACCTCTGAGTTCCCCGTTGGCTCACTCTAGGACTGGAAGAAAACCTCGTAAAGAAATAGTGAGTTGTGCAGCTATTAAAATAAATACATAGAAATTCACTAGGGGATGCCCTGCCAGCAGCGGGCACTAATCAGAAATTTCGTATGACAGAAGTTGGCCCTGCATGGAGTTTGGATTAATCAGCCTCTCGGTCCCTTTCTGGAATAAATCAATATACATTGTCTGGGAACTACTCTATAATTACAAGCTCAGTTCAGGATCTTGTATATTTTGGAGGACAGTTTGACAAAGGCAGAACCATCATATATACAAAACTGAGGCCAGAGCAGCACTTGAATTCAACCTTTGAATCCGCTTTAAAAGAAGCTGTGTTATTGCTGAACCCGTTTGAGCTTCACTTTCTTAATCTTTATACTTCAAAATATTTTAACACCCTGACCTTCTATTCAATGTGGCCAGTGTTGTCTGATCCATTGAGAACATGTGTTTGCAACATAGATTTTCAGTTCCTGGCGGTCTTGCATGTGTTGGGTGCAATGCAGTTTTACCTATTGGGTAACATTTACCTTGGAGCGGCTTTTTTTCGGCATATTTTCATTTAAATTTACATCTGCCGCTCAATTATGTGTCAAAATACTGGGCATAGTACTTCTTAACCAATTCTTAGTCAGATCACTGAGCCAACATATTGTCAAAGCCAATTTTCAAATCTCTTTAAATGTTAGATTGAGTGGAAACACTTTATACAGTTCAATTAACTTCAATGCAAGATTGATGTATATTATAAAGGTGACAAGCTAACTCATTTTCTTGTTACTGATTAACCATCCAATGCATACATGAAGCTGTTATAACAAAGAATAATGGCAAAGAATAATTCAGTGTTAAATTTATATTATTTTATTTATAGAAATTATTCTATGTGTGTGTGTGTGTGTGTGTGTGTGTGTGAATTTTGACTGACTAAAATTTGTAATAAATCTTAAATATACTGCCTTCACCTCTCGTTTTACGCAATTTTTCCCCCCTCTTTTCAGAATTTGGTCCTAGTAAATACTGTGACATGCACCTGATAAGTTTCTGATTATATCCTTATGGCTTTCTTTCTCTACATTATGAGAAATTCAACATTCAAATGTATATCGATTTACAAAGAACGTCTAATATTGTATGTCTGTACTATACGCTTATCCAGTTTCATTTTCATGTGTTTTTCTCCTCTCTATATATCTTTTTGCCTAGGGTTTCAGCTAAGTGGCTCCGTAGCCTGAGCCCAATGAGCTGGAATTCATCAGTTCAAATCCAGCTCATGTTATCAGCCGACTGCGACCGGGAGACCACAACGACGGCTCACAGCTGGCATGGTTAAATTAGCAGGGTTCCCGGCAGGCCACTGAACCTCTCATGTGAGCTGTGTAGCCTTAGTGTGGAATAGAGACGGGGGGCCTGAAGGCGACTATGATTGGAGGGGCCTAGGTGTATTTCCTCATCCTCAGAGGAAGTCACAGCGACGAGACAAAATCCATTAGCGCAATTGGCCATTCCAAACTGGGGAGAAAATGTATACGTTACGTAGTTATGTTTCATTGTGTGTGTATGCATGCGTAAACATATTTTTAAGCCGTTTATATATATATTTCATGAGTTTGCAACACGTGAGGTTGCGTTCAATATCCTTTAAAACCTTGGGTCTCCGAAGGTCAAAAGGTCGTACAGAGGTTAGCACTGTATGCGTCTACAAACAGGGTTTGTAATGGGGGCCATAGATCAGCAACGAAATCTCTGTTGCCAATATGGTGGTTTATTCCCCTGGGCTTTTATCTTCTATTTTATTTGCTTAAATCAAGCATGGCAGATGGAAACTGCTTGGCTTAAACAATGTCAGGTTAAAGTCATTTCACACTACACTACTTGGCCATGTAAACGTTCAGCTTTCATTATCCTTTATACACTTCCTTGGTCTCGGGTCTGTGGCGCAGCCATGCTGCTGCTGAACAGGCAAAGTGCAGAGATTTTAAACACCAAGGAACCCTTTGACACAGGAGTCGGAGACAAATAGATGGGAAATGCTATGGAGGCAAATGTGTTCCAGGCCACATAAGGAGGATTGCAGAAATATAAGTGTTTGTTCCAGATTCAGTGGTCCCCATATTGAGGATCCTGTAAAGTAAAAATAGTTTATATAGAACGAAATTTGAATAACTGTCATGATCTTGGAGGATGCACAGGGCTGACGGGTAGGCACTTTTTTTGTTGTTGTTGTGGTTTCCGTAGTTTGGGAGCCCAGTGGGTTGATTATCATGTTGTCTCCTCTATTGGGCTGGTGAGTGGATACGCTGTAGTGGTGACATAACCTTTGCGATAATCCTGGTCCTCTTTCCATTCACTATGGGACACAATACGATAGTTGTGCACTAACGCGGAAATCAAGTTCAGGAGGTAGTCCCCAGCACTATGAGGCCACAGCCTCCTATTGGTAAGCCTGTTGGTCAGGTGAAATGTATCCTAATGTGCTGCTGGAGGTTACCTTGGTGACAGCCATCAAAGTCGAATGACTGGGAGAGGTCAGGCAATATCGTAGAAGAGGGAAGAAAAGTTAAGATACGGCTATATTTTAAGACATTTCTGACAATGACAATGTGAGGGAAAGTTAACTAAACACTAGAACAGATCAGCTTAATTAGCTGAAAGTCGCTCTGCCTATACAAAAGCTTCAGAACCAGCCAGCTAAAAGTCAGGCTATTGTGTGGAAATGCAATGGAGAGCAGAAGCAGAATAGTTCAGGCATGGAGTGTGTGAAGAGAAGATTATTGTCCTTGAATGTTATGCCTCAGTGACCACTCTGAAGCTGGACTGATACCTGAAGATAGCAGCCTACCCCGGAGAAGAAGATGACTACACTACCAGGAATAATATAATTAAACAAACCGAAATGCAAAGGGTTAGTTCAGCCCAGACTTTAATGTTTAGTGTCCCTTAGAACTAAAGGCACTACATGCCTACTCTAAAGGGACATAAACATACCGTGTATTTATTTTTTTGTTTTACAGTTCCTGAAAATATTTGTCCAAAGTAGTCCAAGAGCTACAATATTTTTTACTACATATACTGCAGACTCTTCTGCCTTATTGTGTGGTTATGAAAATATGTTTTTTATTAAGTATAACGCCATCGTTATCAGGGGCGTCGAAGTGGGGGAAAAAGTGGTACTGACTACCCAGGACCCCAATGTGGAGTAGTCTCGAAAAGCTTGGAATGAAAATTTGTGGGCTGTGACTTTCCAGGGGAGGGGGAGGGAGCCCCAAATTGCAATCTTTTCATGGAGTCCAAAATTCTTGGAGGCCCCCTGATTGTTATGCCTGACTATGCTCTGTCCCTCTGTTTACTGACTTATTCGTAATAATCAACAATCAATATTTTATTCAACCTGCTTGTGATGCAAATTATGGTTATTCTTACAAAGCTTATATAATAATTGAAGGCATTTAAAATCTTGTCCTTGCCTAATTTAACTACAGGTTTCTATCAGAGCCGTCGTGGTTATCATGAACAGCTGTAATGGTAGCATCAGCCATTAATCGCCAAGCTGAAATATTACGTAATAGCCAGCGATAGCGAATGACAGCGCCATCAGTCTTTCGTCCCAGCTTTAATTAACTAAGAAATAACGTGGATTCGATTTGATATAAAATTAGCCTCCTGGTGCAGCTGTGTGTGAATGGCTATAAACTTATCATGGGTAAGTGGGGTTACATTTAATTTTCATTCACAACATTTATAAATATCAGTTGCCAGTTTGTTCACATTGTCTATAGGTAGCAAAGATGGTTATATGAAAAAATGAAATAATAAGAAAATGGTAAAACTTGTATTGGTGGCTTCATAAATGTATTGGAAATGATACCACGTCTAGCTACATGTTAGGGTTAGGGTTATTTATTATTATTATTATTATTATTAATAATAATAATAAAAATATTACTCTGTTTTATTTGCTGGTACTTAGGTAACAAAAATAAATAAATAAGGTGAGGAACATCTTAAAACTGTAGCGAATACAAGAACGGGGAAAAAATGTATCATTTGATATTGCATGCATATAATCACATTAGGTTGGTATTTGTGATTCAAAACACTACATTTAAAACCAAGTAATGTGTTCTTCATTTATACCCGTATTTAATATTTTAAAAGATTCTGCGTTTGAGTAGCAAGTAGTTTGAACATATATTGTTTTGTACAACCACATTTTCTAAAACATTGAAATCAGGGATGCAGGAAAACTAAATATATTCAATCGTAATATCAGTTTCTTTAGCTTCCATGTCTGGGGACTAGGGAAGTTATAAAATGTAAGGTTTAACATCAGCAGATAAACTAAATTAGCAATCCGATTTTGGAAACACAATCACAGATAGCTAAGTGAAACGGAATTAGTCGGTCCTATTGGAGCTGACATTTCAAACATGCAAAACAAACCTCATTACTTTAAATGACAATAATCAACCCTTATTTTTCGTTACTGAACATTGTGTTCATTAAAATTTTATTATTTTCTAAGGATTTTATTTTTTTATTTTGTGGAGAAAAGCTGACATCTAAAATCAGCTTAAGCGGACAATTAGTCACGGGTCATTTGTGAACAAGCAACTCTTTTTGGGTGCAGTAGGGAGCCGGTTCAACCCCCATGAAAGAGCGGTTCAAAGTAATGGCTCACTAATTTGACTGCACAGTTGACTCCACTTCAGCGGTGAGAGTGCCGTCGCCTCCCTCTGCGTTTTCCCAGTCGCTCAAATTGTTTAAAAGAATGACATTTTTCGAGAGGAATTTGCAATTAGGTTTGGTCTTGTATATAAAAGCCACTCACTGTCACTATGTGTGTGATGGAAAGGGCCCAGAAATTAAAGGTGACCTAAAGGAACAAGGCGAATAGAAGGTGAAAATTAACTGAATTGGATTTACTAAATGATTAGCCATGACGTTACGTAACGCTATTAATTAAGGCATCTGTCTGTATTAACATTGTGCTGCTGTTTAAAGGTGCTTCTTTTTCGGTTTTTGGAATGTTCTTTAAAGAATGCTACAATTTTGGTCACCCTTCTCTGTGAATTCGCTTGTACCTGACACTGACGTTAACCTTTTAGCCACCGTAGTGCACCGTAGTTTAATTTGTACTCCTTCGAGTCGAAGCAGATCACTTCGGTTACAGAGATATGGTACCTTACTTTAAACTCTCCGTAGCTTCTCAGTCATCGCTCCGTGACACACATACAGAAGTTTATTAAACGTCTACCAAACTACCACGCACAAATATACCTCCCTATTGCATTGAACAGCATCCTATGTGTCAGCGAAATAGGTCAGAAAACATTGGCTTGTGTCATTCGGCATAAGCGTGAGTTCCACCGCATTTGTAAGAATGACTAATACTGTTTGAGCTACAATCTCGGGGGCCAATTAGAAATATGACCTTTACTCTTGAGATTGACAGAATGTAATGGTGTACATTGACTTTTGTGTGCCAATTGAAGAAAGACGCCCGATAGCAGTTATAGGAAAGAGAAGGACCCTCTCCTGTCACCTAGTGGGAGAATGATTGACCTGCAAGAGAGAATTGTCAAAGCATAAATGGTCCTCTGTTCAGAATTATTCATTTTATGAAGAATATTGTAGCTTTTTTAAAGGAGAGCTACTTCTCTGCGGGGTTTCAAGCAAGAGACCGACTCCGTTTCACAGGAATTTATGCTTTTTATTTCGCACATGCGCTTTACGACTGCCTGGATAAAGGCGGAACTGGCAGTGCACAGAACTGGCGATCACACAGAAACTCAACATTAGCCCTCACTCGCCATAGCAATCGCGCCCGCGGTGAGGGAACAAAACCTAATCGATTACGTAAAAACAAACAACACAACATTTCTGCCAAACACAACCGGCACATAAAACGGACTATGTACAAGTTTAAAGTCCTTACAGTGAGGCTTCCCTGCAGCCCCCGCGGGGGTGGCTATATCCCATTGGTAGGGGAAAGCGCACCTAGCCATCCCCGCTACACAGCCCCCTCCTCAGGGCCAACCGTCCCGGCGTCCTCAAATAGTCCCAGCAGACTACAATCGTAGTCCGCTAGCCGCGACGGGGGCTGCCGCCGACGAGTCGGGTGGGGAGTCGCCCATCGCCCAGCTCTTACCTGGACCGGAGGCGGGGTGCCCGGTTCCTTCGTAACTCCGGGCTTCCCCGGTGGGCCTGGTAAGGGGCCAGGCGGTCCTGGTGCAGCACCACCACTCGGCGGCGCTGCCAGAGACGCACCCTGTAGCACACTACCCCCACCACCTCCAGTACCTCACAGGGCCCCTCCCAGGCAGGGGCCAGCTTGGGGGACAGGCCCTTCTTCCTGTGTGGGTTATAAACCCACACCCGGTCCCCCACGGCGAAACCAGGTCCCCGGCGGTGCTGGTCGTAGTGGTGCTTCTGCTGGGCTCTGGCGGTTGTGAGGTTGGCCCGGGCGAAGGCATGAGTGCGATGTAATCGCTGCTGCAGCTCCCAGGTGTAGTCCGTTCCGGCGGGGGGGGGGCGGCGCTGGGGCCCGGGGGTGCTCCGAAGGTCAGATCCACTGGGGTGCGCAGCTCCCGTCCAAACATGAGCGCGGCCGGTGTGCACCCCGTGGATTCCTGGACCGCGGTGCGGTACGCCCACAGG